>CM076242.1:49373759-49635000 GCA_038380155.1 Pseudococcus jackbeardsleyi
TTTTCCTCGTGAATTTTAAATCACATGTATGATTACTTTATTACAGATCAAGATTACTTCACTGGTAGTAAAAATAGATGAAACTGATTCGTAAAGATTCGATCTAGTGAATTTTTCCAGCACCAAACAAATTTATGTAATTTGACGAGAATTTCTTTTGATTCGGAGCCAAAATTTCAGCAGCCTGTTCCCTCATTCATAAGTCAGGAAAAATTATAAAAAATAACCGGAAAACCGCAGAGTAATAAATCAGCAAAAAAATCTTTGAAATCAAGAGTGAAATTTTTTGGAGAAATCAGTGAAATGTCACTGAAAATTGAGTAAATATCCGAGCTTCTTGGAAAAATCAAAGAAAATTCGCCGATTCAAGGAATTTTGCTGATTCTTCATGTGCTGTAATTTTGACTTTTTCGCAGTGATTTTCAATTCATTAAAAATGAAAGGTTGATATTTCAATTATTGGCACATTTCCGGAAAATTAAAAATGAACACTTTTGAAAAAGACAATTGTTTCTAAATTTTTCTCAAATAAAAATGGAGTTCTCGTTTTTTTAATATATAGTTTAGCAAGAAAATTTACCTTCCGCTCGATTTTCAGGTAATCTCCTCAAGTAATTACAAAATTATGTAAATTTTTGATCTTGCTCTTGAATTGGAAAAAAATTCAAGTCGCTTCACTAGTCGGAGGCAACGTAAATTATACACCCATTTCCGACTCCTCAAAAACCAAATTTAACCACTTCAAGTTATTCTGGAGCCTTTACTCAACTATTTCAGTAATTTGATCATTTTCTATACCGTCAAAGGAATATTTCCAACCTTCATTATTCGATAATTAAAAAAATACGCCCCTCGAATTGCGTATAAGACGAGTTAATATTAAAACGAAACTTGAAAATAAAACAAGACCAATCTACAATCCAACTTTTAAGGCGAAACCCACACACTTAAAAATACCATCACTTCGGTGGCAGATAAATTGCACGTCGGTGAAAATATCGCACTTTGAAAACTCCCCTGTATAAGTTTACAGCTAGATACGACAATCGATCAACCAACGAATTCGTATGTTTTTTCCGAGAAGGAAAAAAATTAAGTGAAACGAAACCTTGTAGTAATCACCGCAATAAGACGAATAACACCTTAATTTAAATTTCGAGTAATCCGCAAATTTAAAAACAACCCTCGCTCGTGTTACGAGACGGGCAACGCGGTGTACATTCAAGCACATTTGAAATATTAGCCAAGATTACCGTCACAATGCGATCAATCATCATGCACCCGGCGAGGCGAATACGCCAAAGAAAGCAGAAACATTACTCACAACATGGAACTTAATAACGAAAACCATTTTAGTTGGAATCCCGAAGTGTACCCGCACCATGCTCGTGAAACATTGAGAAGTAGGGATATGTTGGGAAATTGTACTCAAGTGGCGAGTATATATATTCGAATGTAAAAATTAAGAGAGAATATTTTTTTGGCAGATTGCATTGAGATTATTGGAAATATTAGATACCTAGACTTACACACACTTGGTTTGATGGTTATTTCATAAACTGAGCAATTTTAGAATTTTTGTTTCAGTAAGATTATTTTTTCATTTTTCGTCAAGGTTTGAGAGAGAAGATTCCTTCTTGAATAGAAAATCATTCAATAAAAATCACTAACTTTATCCCCAAATGATTTATTGATAAATCGCCAACTTACTCCTTGCAAAAAAATCACCTCTATGCAGCATGTAACATCAATACGAATTAAGAAAATTTCAAAAATGAAAATCGATTTTTACGAAAGCACTACCGTCGTGGCAAGGAAAGTTATTTGGCCTTTGACAGAACTTGATCAAAAATTATGTCATTCGATTTGTCTCGGTACATGAGAAATTGGAGTTTTCAATCGATTTTCATCAAACATGGCGCATAGAAAACTGGTCCTGATTTTTCCAACCTCACTTTGATGACCTTGAAACTTCAAAATCACCTTAGGAGACACCATTTTGATGACAGTGAGAAAGATAATTATTTTCCAGCATTTTTCAGTGTTTTTCACATCTCTCATAAATTTCTCCGATTTCTTCGAGCGATAAAAGTTGGTCAAATATTCAGAAAACCGTGACATTTTTGAAAAGCAGTAATTTCAAGGGAACAAATGATTAATTGCACCGTTTTTTTTTGAATATTTGACCAACTTCCGCCATTCAAAAAAATATGAAAAAATTCTGAGAGGGGTGAAATGCATTGAAAACGTTTTGGAAAAGAATGATTTTCCACTCACCTCGAAATTGTACTTATCTCATAACGATTTAAATTTTCAAAGTTAAATTCAAGGTCATAAAGGTTGAAAAAAAAGGAAACAATTTCAGGGTACCTATTTAAGGTGCTGTGGGGTTGAAAAACTTCGATTTTTCCGGAAATGGTCCATGGTATCTACTTAAATCTGAAAAATGTAAATTTCTGATATTTCTGGATTTTTCTCGCCATTTACATTGTTTCAAATTTGCCCGAAAAGAACTTTTTTTTCATCCTTTCTCTGGTTAAAAAATTCAAGGAAGCAGAAGAACGTTGAAAATTCTTGCTTTTTGCAACAAAATTATTAGAATCCACTCTATTTTCGTTTTTTTTTTCACCAGTAGACAACATGCCCATTTTGAGAATCACTATCTCAGACCTAGAATGCTCGAACTTTTTTCTAATTCCTTCATAAAAAACACCTCACCAATGTTCGTTCAAATCCAGCCCATCAAAGACATTTTTCCATCAAACAGAATGATTTTTCAAAACGTAGTTATCACGTTCAAAGCATTGCTTGATTTCTACCCTTCGACCATATCTACCAAATGGAAAAAATGCACTATGCATTCGGATAATAAAAAATATCCAAACGTGTCAAAAGTTGCGTGCATATGAACCCAGATAGGGAAAAAATGCTGAAAAAAATTCGATCCGGAGTCGTAACTTTGAACCATATAAATAATCGCGTGCCAGGGTTGGAAATTCACGTACGCGAGCCGTTTTGAATAAAACTTTCTCTTTTTTTCTAACACATTCATCCCCGGTGTATTTGCTAGTTGTTTTCTTATCGAATAATAAATATTTTCCAAATGGTCTTTCGTGTAATTGTAAATTAATTTTTCTTTTTGTTCGTGCGACTAACCGTATTTAATTTTATGATCAAAGATACCGGTACGTGATTACGGTCGGATCACGACGAATACGGCTGAAAAGAAAGGGGAGAACATTTGACAGGACGAGAGAAATTAGCGAGTGTGCGAATACAAGTCGCATGCTCGATCGAGATATTCTAATTCCAATTATTCAAATGAGATTTCTCGTATTTTACGATGCCACGAGCTGTCGATAACCTCAAACAATTCAATACTTTCACGAAAAAAAAATTAGGTAATTCCATACTAATTCGAATTAAAAATGAAGTCATGTTTTCTGACTTCACTCGATTTATATCACGATGATTTCAATTCTAACCCTCAAGGGGGTTGGAGGTGGACCTTGTAAATTCAAAAAAAAATGAAGAAGAAATGATCGCAATAGGGTTTTTCGCGACTCGCGCAAAAACCCTAAAAAATGAAAAATAATGTGTGACCTGACCTTTGCTAATTACGCATTTGAAGGCATTGAGTTCAAATATTACATTATTTTTCTGAAATTGACCTTTCAGTGCCTCCTGACGTCCTGAGCCCCCCCCCCCTCAATCTTGAAGAAAAGTATGTTGGGAAATTAACAGAGTGAAGATACGATTTTTTGAGAGAGGGGGGAGGGGGTAGATTGGAGCATGGGGAAGGCGGTAGGATCGAAAAGTAAGTCGATATTCGAATTCTACGCCTTAAAATTGAAGATAACCGATATGCCACGCGCCATTTCAATTTCTTGGCATACCTACTTACTTTCCCCCGAATTGGAGGGGCGACAGAAGGAGGATTAAAATCCAAAAATGAGTCAATATTTGAACTCAGCGCCCTCAAATACCAAACAAACGATAGGTCACAAGTTACTTTCCATTTTTTTGAATTTTGACTTTTTCAAGAGGGAGGTTTAAAGAAGTCGCGTGAAAAAACTGAGTACATTTTCGAAATCGGCGCCTAATCGATACGTTACACTATTTTATTTTTTTTTTTTTTTTGAATGTTGGTCAAAATTGTGAGCCTCCGTGCCGTAGGTACCCCAAATTATTGATAGAAAAAAAAATGAAAAGGGCCTTCAGATTTTTAAATCGTACAGCTTTCATTTTTTGTACTCATCATAAAAGTTGAGCTTTCAGCACCAAGCTTCAACTTTGAGCTTTTCAAAATGTAAAAATTGTTTTTAAATCTCTCATCAATTCTCTTTCAGACACCGCAAACAGTTGTCTTCATCAATTGGGGAATTTGGTAAAAAAAATTGCAATTGCATAAAAATTACGATGCCCACCCCTAGCCCCTTTGAGGATTAGAAGAGAAATGATTTCGGATTTATGAATAGTCCGTCAAGGGAAGTTTGTGAAAAAATAGAGTGAAATCAGAAGACCCTGCCTCATTTTCAGTCCAAATTAGTCGGAATAGCCCTTACATAAAACAACATAAAATTTTCAGCAACTCATCTCCTCAGTTATAACAATTGACACCCAAGAGCTTACGAAAGTTGAACGTAAATCGAGGCAATTCCTCTAAATAGTTAATTAAAACACTAATAAGACTCTCGAGGAAGCTTAAACAGTGGCAGATCAAAGTTACAAACACATTCGTTCACGTTTAATTAATTTCAGAGTAACATACGTAGAATTTCCTAATTCCTACACATCGCAGGCAAGTAAATCAGGAAAAGAATATCACGACCTATTACGAAATATGAGTATAACTTCGAAACACCAAATTCCACCATTTTATCGGAACACACGTGCTGAAAAAATTCAAATATTTTCAAATAACGAATACACACCCAACGATAACGACAACCTATCATTACCTGGGCACCGAAAACATTCAATGAAGAAGCCACTTTGACCCACACATGCTAGTCAAAGATACCACTGACAAGTGACAACGGTGAAAAATAATTCCAGCTTGATAAATTTTATAGCCAGACCTAGACTATAAAGGCCTTTTGAGGCCATAAGCACACGATAGTCGAGTTCGTTTACGTTTTAGCATAAATCGACGTATGCCTATAAGCAAATACGATGAATTTTTTACTAAATTTACCCACGAAAAACATGGAATACACGAATAAAACTATATGGACATTGGAAATAACTTTATGATGTTTACATAGCCGGACGTTCAAACCTACACGAGCGTCGAACAATCAACACCGCTTGTCAAATCCTTCACGGATTCGGACATCGTCTCGACGCGATCGTTTTAATTACAAATTCAAAATTCCCGCCCCGAAAGTTCATCGGTCCGCGAGCGTCAAATTCGGCGAATTTATAAAGAAAAACATCGCGGTCGGGTTCGAAATTCGCGTACCAGTCGGTTCTGTTATTGTCGTTTCGAATAAAACCGCGCGCGAAAATCGTTACGGAGAATTACCGCAAACGAGGAGCGAATATGTTTGAATTATTTATACGTCGGATGTGACGTCAATGACGTGTTTTTTTATATTGAAAATAAACCCCCGAAGTGTAGAAAATTTTGTGTTTCTTGTGAGAATACCATTGTGAAAAGTAGCAATTATTACGATGTGGGGAATAAAATTTGATTTCGAGCATGATTTTGTATTCAATTATTGGAAAATGATGGAAAAAGGAAAATACGCGAAGAAGGGACTGGAATTATTCGCGATGAAAATTCCCAGTAATTTAATATTTTTACGAATCGTTGCTAATTCCGAAGAATATCAAAAAGTGTAGAAAATGTTCACCTTTGGCATCGAAATTTACCTACTTCAATTTATTAAATTCTGATTAAATTCAGAATTCAGATAACACGTCTGCGGGGGAGAGTAATTTTCAGCTATTAAAATATTCATTCGCAATTATTTTTATATTAAATCCCACATACAGCTACTTAGAGAAAGCCCCAATACGTTACTCCGCGAGATTTTCAAGACAACAATGCATCCAATATAAATACCGAACTACTGCATACGGTTGAAAATATTCACAAAAATAATTTTAGCACAAAAATTGGAATATGAAGTACCCACACACAACACAACGAAAAAAAAAACGCTTTCCAGCGCATCAACATCCTCCACACGAAATTGATTAGAATTTCATCAAAAATATAAATTCAACTCGAAACATAATTTTTGGGGGTTAAAATATGGTGAAATCTATACCAAAATACGTATACGTGATTTTTGCTATGGCCAAACATAATTTTTGAATACTTAAGAATTTTCAAAAAAAACTAAAAAAGAAAAGTGTTAATATCGATCAAAACAAATTATCATATTTTTTATTCTCTTTGGTAACACCTTCAAAAATAATGTTTTTGACCACAAACAAAAACAGGGTCTCTCTAAAGTTTCAGGAATGAGTTTCTTCAAACTTTTCCAGGTTTTCCAGGTAATCTGGAGAGTAGGCAGACTGGAAAATCAGGTATGTAACCCTCGCACCCCCTCCCCTTAAGTGAAAATCAAGATTTCGAATTCTCAGATTTTGAGAAAATACAGAAATGGCCCATAAAAACCTCCCGGAGATTTCATTTTAAGAGTTGATTTTTATCAAAAAAACAAAACAGAATTGAAAAGATGCCAATTTAGTCTACCTTGCGAGTTGATTCACATGGGTAAGACAAGTAGTAGCCTTCTGTTCACCAATGGGGTGTTTTTTCTAATTTGTAATTTTTTCAAGTTTTAATCCATTTTTTTTTTCATGATTTGCGTACAGAAAAGTAGAATCTGGGCTAATTAAGGCGCCCTACGAAAAAATAATATTACCCAAAGTTGTAAAGGTTTAGATTTCCTTTCTGCATAGAGCAGTCAACATGTTTCTAGAAGTCAATATTTTTATGGAATTCTCGAGTGAAGTTAAAAACAGGATCCAACGAACCTCGCCAATTTCTTTACAACTTTGGTTTCCATTCGCCTAGAAATTCAACTTTTCTGAGGACAAGTCGTAAAAAATAAATTGTAATTCGAAAAAATTACCAATTTTCAACAACAAAAAAAAACACCTCATTGGAAAACAGAAGACTTCTACCGAATCTTGCTCATGTGATTGAACTCCTTTGAGTAGTGTTCAACAAGTACCCGGATATCCAAATACCAAATACTATTTGGATAAATATCCAAATACCCGGATAATTATCCGGATCGGATCTTACGGAAATTTCCGAACTGTTCCCGAAACATCCCGAAAATGGTTGAACTTTTCCGACAGCCTCAAAAGTCGTCTACAAACCATTTTTGAAAATTTTCTAATTTTCGTCCACCTCCTGCAATAGACGTTGCCTAATTTCAATTTTTTGTAATTTAATTTAGCACTCCTAGCGGGATTTTTTTCAACTAGGGAAATATCCAATGAAATGCCTTCTTTTTGATTATCCGGATAGTATCCGGATATCCGAGTATTTGGATAGATTTGAAAGATCCGGTTATTTGTTGAACACTACCTTTGAGGCAGACTAAACTGACAACTTTTTACTTTATTTTGTGACAAAAGCCAACTTTTGAGATGCATTTTCTCGGGAAATAGGTATTGACAGAATAAGTATGAAAAGTTTTCATGAGCCACCATAAACGAATTCCACGTTAATCCACCCAAAAAATTGAAAAAACAAACAAAATCGAAATCTGAATTTAAATTTTTGGAGATTCCTATCATTATTTTTTTTTACAAATTTATTAATTTTGAATCGAATTTGGCTATGGGGATCTATCTAGAAAATACCTAAAATTATGGCTACTTTTTTTTGGACATCATGTCACAACTTCCTACAATCCTCAATTTAAGCATTCAAAAAAGAAGAAAACAGGTATACAACGTACACAAGGGTCGTTATGGAAGTTCAACCATTGCATCTCGAGGAAGCAGTTTGTAAGTACATACATCAAAATTTAATTCTGACCTTTTTTACTATCAAAATTGACACACAAAGCTTATGTTTATCAAATACCTTCCTCAACGTACTATCGTATTGTTTTGTATGCGTTCAACATTCGAAGCAACACGGTTTCATCGTTTTACACGCAGCGTATTATGTATTTAAAAAAGTAAACGTGAAATTGATTATTTCTCGTTTGCTAAAAGCACCAGTGACTGGTACCAGGTTTCCCGATGGTTTCATACGTATTCAATATGTTATAATGGTTCGTTGACGAACACATAAACATATTTCATCCATTTGACCCCGACATAACATAAAGCTTTTTCGAACTTTATGCGTATCAGGAAGGTTTTTAAAACTGATTTCGATAAATTTTCATTTCGAGGGTATTTTTATTCCGCGTTTCTTTAGCTGATTCGCGTACAAAAATAACATTTGATATCGTGAGTATACTTTGTATTTTTTGGTAGGTACTGGCAAATTTTATACGATATTTCAAGATGAACGAAATTTAAAATTTTACTCAACTGGTTCAAGCACTCAAACCAATGCACTTTTCTACCGTCAATGGCTGTCTCAAAGTAGGTACTCTTCAAAGATTTTACTACATACTTAATAGTTTTTCTTCAATAGCAAAATTGCAAATCAGCTGAGATTCTTTCCTTCTGGCTCGTTTCAAAGGATTACAACAATCATTAATTCAAAGAAAAAAGACAAGAAATCCAAGAATAGGGTAGAGCGTTCATCCAGTAAATATGAACAATAAAAATGAAAATTCTATCATTCTAGATTTATTGTCCTAGGGTTGATTAAAAACAGCAACAGGGAACCGATCTGTAAAGAAGACCGTCTGGCAATCACTCTCCAGTCTCCAATAAGTTTGACGAGTTCATTAAATAATTTAATTGTAAGATCAAAGCTGGATGTATATTGACCAGACAACAGAATTTATGAAACACTCAAGCCATTGAAAATGAGTTACCTATGTTAAGAAAAATTCTTCGCCAACTCATCTTATGAGATGACATCAAGTAGAAATTTGATTGACTATCATTATTGTACCTAAGAATATTTTTCTTTACCTTAAATCTATTCAAATTTTTATCTTCGTGAGCCTGGATATAGAAATCATCCTTAAGGTGTAAAAAATTGGTTTTTGAGTTGAGGTTCTCCTCTGATTCTATTCCTTCTGAAAGGCTCAAAATTAAAGTGAACTCAAAAATCAATTTTTACACCTGAAGATGGTTTTTGTATCCAGGCTCACATATATTTTAATGATTTAACACGATTTTATTTTCGATTTTCATTTTCTCACTATTTACTTAATGATTCTTTTAATAAATGATTATAATAGAAATAGGTATGATTCATTTTAAAAGATGAATTTAATTATTTTAGATGACTCAAATATTATAAAATGAATGCTTCACAACATAATTTTAGTACTGAATATGACGTCTGCTAATTGTTTTGTGTTTTTTTGCGAAAAAAAATTGTCAAGCTTTTTTACACTTTTTATGAAAAACTTTCATCAATCTTACAGAATGGTTTTATTATTGCAACAATTTAATTTAAACTCAATTTGATTCAAGATTTTATCAATATCAATCCATCGATTTTGTAAATGAATCTTATTTTCATAAAAGAAAAGCGTCTTGAATGAAAATATTCCATATCATTTTGACTCAAACAGACTAAAATTTTGGACTTGTGGAGATGGAGTGAACCTTCATACTCTGACATTGAAATAGTCCTAATACCAAAACTGTCCTCGAAACGAGTAACTTTGACAACCACCTTTGAACATTTTTTCTGCCAAAATTTCGAAATAAAAAAATGTTTAATAAAAGAAAGCAATAATGATTAGCAACTTCTTCTTCATTCAAATATGTATAAAATTGATTAATAAAAATATAAATACGATATCAGTGCATATAAATACAGGAGCCGCGCATTCTCTCTCAATACATTGATATTGAACTAATGAATCAAATTCAAATGATGATCTATAATTTTTTTCTGTAGACCTGATGATGACGATACGAGCTGCCTAGGACTTAGGAGTCTTTCAAAAGGTAACTAAGGTAAGCAATTTTTTCAACAATTTACTGTGTTTGAGAATCACAGAGGAAGACTGAGATGATGACCCCTGTTTTGGGATGTAGAAGAGTATAAGTTTTTTATTTTTAAATGTTTAAATGTTCAAAACTTATTTTATTTTTCACAGATAATCATTCCTGTCTTCTTCAATTTTTTAATTGGAAAGAGAAAAGGCTGGAGTTGAAAAAAGAAAGTCAATATGTGACGCGCCATGAGAAACCGACCCTTAAGGTGAAAAATAAAATGTTGAGAAAAACGCAAAAATTGGTTAAAAAGTTGATATTTTGGCATTTTTGGCGAAATTTCATTTTTCACCTTAAGGGTCGGTTTCTCATGGCGCGTCACATATGAATAAAACAAGAAGGTTGTAAAAGGTTGGGCAGAATCGTTCACTTTGAAAAATTGCAAGGTATGAATGTGAATCTGCATTCAAAATGACGATTTTTTCAGCCATTACATTTCTTGTATCTCCGTTATATGAAGTTCATTAATCGAAAAAATTAAACCAGTCTTGGCTTTCATCGTCTATTTCATCTACATGATCATTTTTGGGCCCATGAGTACACTCGTACTCCTTCTTTCGGGTCTCATGGTCCATAATTCACGGATTACAAACGATTTTTTTCCAACATCTAATCAAAAATGACCTTCTGCAATAATGAGGTGAAAAAATTCATCCAGACAGCAGGTTCTTTTGGACGACGCTATGCGATCAGATATTAAATTCGTTCGTCGCCCAGCCGCTCTGTAATATAATGATATAATCTCGAGCAAGAACGAAAAAAAAAAGCAATTTTACATCAGTTCGGTCCAATACAAAGGTTATTTCGCAATTAGTTTTTTCCCCAGAAGAATAAACATGCTGTTATTTGTTTTGCAGGTTAATCTACTGGTATCTACTGTAGTATTTTTTGTTCCCGAGTTACCGTATAAAAATCACTTTTCAATATTATATTTACTTTATTCGCTCCTCGGCTATTCTCAATGGCGTACTCGCCCATCTCCACCGACAGATTTTTACTGATAATAAAAATATGTTGTCGGACGGGCGTCGGAGCACGAGAGAGGTTGGAAATTACACCAGACCGTTTTTACATCAGCCGGAGATACTTTGATACAGATTTTTACGCTGTCAATTTTTAATACAGTCACGTCCGTGCTCCGGTTTCTTTTGCTCGCCGATAGGATACGATAGCTAGGGTAGAAATCTTTTTATTTTTCTTCATTGGGTCTTGAGAGCATCGAAATAAAAACCAATACGACGTTGTATACATGGTGTATACGTCTTCAGTTTTTATACGGTTCATTTTCGCGTGTGATAGGTTACATTTTTTTTTTTGGACGGCTGGTGGGTGATTCTTTGTCATCGTAATTTACTCGGTACGATGTTACGATATGTGTTCGGAATGGTCCGCGTACTAGCCGTGATTCGAGATTGAGATGGAAGTCTCTGGTGGTGGGTGTTTTTTCCTTTTCGTTTTCGATTTACGTGCCGAAAATTGGTATTTTTTTCGTCGTATTTTTTATATTCGGTACGAGATTTCGTTAGATCTGTTGATATTGGAGGTTTTTTTTCAAGGAAGTGAGAAGATTTACGGATGGAAAGGGGTAAAGGTATCAAAGTTGGTAAGATTTTCTCGGCCCGAATATTATTAATATTGAATTAATAGAAAATCGTCGCCATTTTTACGACGTAAAAACCTCCATAAAAAGGAGCGATCGTATTCGTAGATTTATTTCGTCTAAAGTTCGGTGTAATGTTAAACAGACGACTGATCGGTTCGATTAGGAGAATTTCCCAATGTAAGTAGTATTCAAGGAGGAAAAACACACGCTGACGGAAAAGTAAGAAAAAAGAAAACAATAACAGGAAGCTTTACGTTCGGTATCATAACTTATCGGCCTTTCGAAGTAATAAAACGTTTTTACGAGTAGCGAAAGAACAAGCTTGGCTGTTCGTCGTTCGCCGGCAATGCCAGCGCCGTAGGTATTTAGGAAAACTAGTCCAATGTTTGAAAAACTGCTAAACATTTAAAAGCGCCTAGCGGTAATTTATAACTTTTCAGCGATTTAATATCGCACACACCTGGAAACTTTTCGAACCGACGTGAAAAAATATAAATCTTTTTGACGATCGCGAAAAACGTTGGAGCGTGTTTGGGTGCATTTTAGATGATTTCTTATTGTGCGGTCTGACGTCGTAGTCGTCGCAGTTTTTACTGTTTCTCCTCCCTGTCTCGTGTCACGTCGTTATAAATATTGCAAGCGGTGGTAAAATATGTATGAGTGCTGGAGGGCGCACGGTGGTGTACGAAATGTTTTCGGGTTGTTTTGCCCGTATTTTGGAAGAATGTGTCATTTCATCGATGCACGGATTTATTGTAGATTCGGCGTGGAAAATTCCGTAATGTAAAGGTTACACTTGTTTGTTTCTAGTTAAATTATAAATGTATTGTTTGCAAGGGTCATCAAACTGCTATTTCGATATAAGTTGTTTTTATTACTTTGTTTACAATACTTCTAAACCCTTTCTTTTTTTTCCGTCTTTCGTAGGATTTTCAAACTGGAAATATTTTGGGGTGAATTCAGTTCAATAAGAGGGAAGAATCAATGAATTTCACTCATTTTCTTAATTTGAATCAGTCAAATTCCACTGATTCCCCAGTTTATCAGCGATACTTTACTGCCAATCAATGAAAAATTACCGATTCAATCAATAAATTTCTATACCATCGAATCAGTAAAAATTAATTGATTGAAATCAGTCAATTTTGACTGATTTATTAAATTAAGAAAGCAGACTTTGGATATCTAATCTCTGGAAAAAATCAGAATCACGCCATGAGAATCCAAAATTTCAAGAGACATTTTCAAAATCTGTTCGAAATAGATGAGAAAATTTGCATGATTTAGAAGAAACAATTTTTTGAGCAAGTTGAAAATCATATTGCAGAAACTTGATAAAGGTGATTATAACTTCATTCTGTTAATTCTGCACAAAAATATGACCTTACGACCTCAGGTATCCACATTAAATTCTTCTGAAAAATGTCCCCTCAAGTCGCATGGTAATGCTTCAATGGAGGCTGAACCTACCAAAATGCGTTTCCATTTTTAGGTACCTCCCCAGTGTTTGATCTCACGCAGTCTTAAGATCATCAGTTGGGGGAGGTGAAAAATATTGAAGAAGAGTATTTTATGGAAAATACAGAGTCGAAATTTTTCAATCTACTTCTGAAGTCAATTTGGTCCAAATTTCAACTTGGGAATTACATATTCAATTCCCAGAATCCATTTCCGAGGATCCCAAAAATTCAACCCATGAAAAACACGTAGCATGGAAAAATTTCTCGAAGAAGAAATTTAGGTTAATCGTAAATTTATTGCTTAAAAAGCTCAATATGATGCCCAGAGTCTATGATGAAAATACACCACCCAGGCCCTGTTGCTTTTTACAGGGGTGAGGGTGGGATTGTTTTCCCTCGATTTTGCTCAAATTCAGATGTGGGGGGTTGATTAAAATGTAGAAGTTATTCACCTTCCCCCCCCCCCCTCGACTTGAGAGGCTGAGTCGTCGCTTCTCAAAATATAAAATTTGGAGATAAAATGACGAAAAAATGATATTTCTCAATTATAAAACTCGTTGTTTGCCATTTCAGTCTGAAGTGACCAATTTTGAGAAACGATGGCTTAGCCTCCCGAGGACCGAGGATGAGAAGGACCGAATTTTTTTAGAGTACATATTTCTGCATCTATAAATAACCCTCCACCTAAATTTGAGAAAATTGGTGCAAAAATTGTCTCTCCCATACGCCCCCTCCCCCGCAAAAAGCAATATGGTCTGAGACGGCGAAATTTCTTTAATAGACTCTGGATGTCATAATGAGCTTATTAAGCAATAACTTAACGATTATAACCAAAATCTCTTTTTTCGAAGTACATTTTTCCCGGGCTAATTTTCAAAATTTAAAACCTGGGATGAACTTAGGACGAATCTTCATTTCAATATCCATCCCAAGCTTAGTTTCAAAATTTCAAGGAAAAGAGGTGATTGCAAATCGCTGGATTTTAGTGACAGTGAGTTTATTGCGATTTTAATTGTTTAGAAGTTCAATTATCTGACCCGTGGTCAAGGAAATATTCGTAGGATGGAACAATCAAAGATTCAAGCGACAGACCGGACTCGATTATTTATCTTGAAGCGTTTGAAATTTCCCAAAGTGAATGCCGTATCAGTAAATTAGTTTCAAAATAGAAAATCAATGTTTCAGGAAAATTTAAAAATTTCCGAAATTCAGAATAATTCAAACTCGCCTTCCTCCCCTGACAAATTTGAATTTGAAGACATGATCGGGCGCTAATGATTTGAAATCTATATGAATCAGATCCAAATCGAATTATATTCAGCTTTAGAATATTCGTAAAACATTACGTGATATTTGCCGTTGAAATTATATAAATAATGATTTTATAGTGTATTAAATAATTGTAGTCTTTTTCCTTGTTGCACCCAGTTGGATTAGACTAAAGGCCTTGATAATTTTCATTAACAGTTACTTGATGACCTCATCTTTTATTATTGTTTTTCTTATTTTCTTTGACAATCTACACGACAAATCGGTTTTGAAATTACATAACCATGAATATTTACAGTTTCCAATTTTGTCGCGTGTTTTGTCAAATGTTCATTAGAACTCATCACAAGAACTTCACACATTCCCTCCTCGTCAGAACCGGAAACAATTACGGCGGGTTGAGGATATGTTTTATTATTACCTATTTTTTGTTCGAGGAATAAATTTTTATCAAAGGTTGAGATCGGATTGCATAAGTTTTAATGAATAAAAAAATGAAATAAAATTAATTTAATTAAAATAATTAAATACAATTTTTTATTTAAATATTATTTCATTTAAAAATATATATATATAATATTTTATTAAAAATTAATTTATAATATATTTAAAATGATTTAATATAAACTTTAGCGTCAGGCATTGTTCTGAATGTTTTTTTTTAAAAAATATTTGTGGGTATTTTTCAATTTGCAGTGTAAACGAATTGGCAAAAAAATATTTCTGACTTGACGGAATTTCATTTCTGGAACTTGTCAGAAGTAAATAATATTTTCTGAGAAATACATTCCTCCTTCTCAGAATCATATTATTATTATTATTATTATTATTTTTTATTTTTTTTTTTGGGGGGGGGGTCGAGCTTCTTGAATGAAATCTTCATTTCTCTTTCCTAAGATTCTGTTCCTTGGGTTTTTGAAAAATATAGAATGTGATGTACTGATGTGGCTTCTGAAAAGATTGAATTTTTCAACTAATAGGAAGTAAAGTTTTTCACTTTTTTCATGAATTTAATGCCTTGTGAGAATTTTCCTCTTAAATTTCATTTTTTCAAAACCGAATGTTCATACCGAAAACCTGCACGTAGCTGTAGCGATATCTTTCAAAAGTGGATAAGTGAATACATTCCAATGGAAAGTTTTCTGGTTTCAATTTGCTATTTTTTCAGAGGAGAATATTACGCATAGAGGAAAACTCGTCAAAAAATTATTAAAAATTCAATGCCAGATAGACGTAATTTGTGATTGAGAAAAAAAATATTACTGATTCACACATCAGACCACTGAATGATCATCTCAAATTTCAGAAATAGATCGGCATTCAGCAAATCATATAATAAAGTCAGTATCAGTTGAATTAGAATTCATCCAATATTCCTAACGAAGTTTGAACTCTTCATAGAAACCAGAAAAATTTATAGTTCGATGAAGTGGTCAAGTAATCGAATTCGATTTCATAAAGATCTTAGAAAGTCTTCAATTGCAGGATCTAAACATTTTCAATCTTCTGGTGAACACCAAATAAGAAGCGTATCCGACTTCAAAGGTTAAGAGTCAAAGAAAAATACACTGGACTTGTACTTTTTTTTTTAGAAGTGACCATCAACAAAAATCGTTTTTAAAATTAAAGTATTTTTCAAGAATTTCTGACTTTATCTCCTTAGTGGATCGAAGGCCTGCATACTAATTTTTGTTGATAAATCCAGACTCAAACCAAACCAACTCCCCAATTCACCTTCCAGAACGACTGAAAATAAAAATCCGAACTAAAAAAAGTCGAGATGTTGAAAGCGGAAAACAGAGACCTCCGCGACAAAAAAAATACCTCATCCTTTAACACGAGTACAGAATACAACGCAACTTATGACGTTTTAACGTCGAAAAAAGCCCATAAAAATTTTTCCTGCGTTCTTACAGTACTTAAAATGATGACACGAGGCTTATAAAAACCACCGAATCTTTCTTAATGATAACTCGACGTAGAAAAATTCTACTCAACTTTCGTCCACACGAGGCACACGAGGTACGAAGGGAAAACTCCGGTCGAAACTTTCAACTGCCAAGTTGTATTAAAAAAACGTCCCTTATGCTTTCCATTCGTCTGTACGCCTCGAATAATATATTTATCGACTCGGTTCGCTTTATTTCAAATAATTATGACACTCGGGAAAGTTTCAATTTCGAGTGTCGCAAGTCGCAGATTCAAGAGCAAACTTACAACTTGGAAAATATTCCCCAGACCTTGAAACGTTCGAACTAATGACATGGAACTTTTTCTTATCGACTAAAATATCCGGCGAGTTCTGATTTCGGACATGAGAAAAAAAAAGGTGAAATAGAACATCGCTCTTGACCTTTCCCTTCTGCTATAAAGTGTGATTCAGTTCGAAAGATACGCAACGCGGGCTATCGAGCAAAATCTAGGAAATTTTATTCAAATCTCATGACAAAAAGGCTCCGGTGTACTTAGATTCGTGCTAAGCTCGGAATATAAATAAGTTTCAACGTCAACATACGCTCTAATAGATTTCCACACAGCTCGCCATTTCTTCTTTCTTGCGCTGCTTTGTATTAATTGCGATGTTACACCGTAGACGAGGTTTTTTTCTGCGTCGTCGTTCGGTGCGAAGGAAAAAAGCTCCTTGGAATACGAAATTTTTCTCCACGATATGTGTATATATCGAGAAGAAAGTATGTATAGAAAGTATAAACGCACCAGCGATTCGAGAAAGTATCTTTGTGAAGTAAAATACGTATTCAAAGGTGGTGTCTCGAAACGAACTAGATGCTGCGGTACGGCGATTATCGATATGGTAAGGCGAAGAGGTGCGGGGTTTCGACGATCTTCATGCTAAATGCGAGACATTTAAGCGAAGAAAAACCCGAATTATTAGTTTCGTAGAGAGTCACCTTTTTCGACTCGGGTGTAACATGTTATCGCATACGATGGTGGCTTTTATTTGTACGATATATGGTACGCGATTCAAGTACATACATACGAGTATGTTTAGACGAAAAGAACATTCTTGCTGAATGTTTGCGAGGAGGGGAATAAGCTAGTTTGAGAATCGAAATGAATGTATTTTTTGACGTTATTTTTCCATACGACTAAAAGACTCAGTTGAAACTTTTGAAAATGGGTCTTTTTTGGTCGTTTTTGAAAAAACGACGAGAGAATTTCTCAATAAATTATTAATAAAAATCAATTATTTGTATAGGTAAGTGCCTGTTTGTTCTTCTGAAATTTTTTCAGGCATAAAATTAATTCATCATTATAGAATTACAAAATTTTCTTTCATTTTTTTTTTTTTTTAATACAAAAAATACAATGAAAATAATGACTTGGTTTTCATTTTGTGAACTCAAACATGTGAAGATACACAATTTAGGAAAATCGTCATTTTCCGTCATTTTTTTATACGTAGCTGGACAACCAGAAACAACTGGAAAAATGACAGATAATACAATATTGGAAAATGATCGTTCTTCGTCGTTTTTGAGGAAACGATGACAATTATAAAAAATGAACGTCGTTTCTTCAAAAACTATACCAGGAACCGCTAGAAATAACACAAAAAAGATATTGGAAGAAGATAGTTTTTCATAGGGGGTTTTGAAAGAATGGCCTGAAATTGCCATGATACGATTTTGGAAAATGTTTTTCGTCATTTCTGAAGAGACGATCACAAATTCGTAATTTTTCCAAGAATGACGAAAAGCAACCATTCTTCAATATTAAAAAACGACCATTTTTTAAAATTTCAACATTTTAGAAATGACAGAAACCGATTATTTTTCAGTTTCAATATTATTGTTTCTTGTGATTCCGGGGCGATTTCCCGAATGACATTTTCCCGAATTCATCTTCCCAAATGAAATTTTACATGACGTCATTTTTTCCTAATAATTCAATTACCCTTAATAAAAGTTTATCTTTTCCCCAATAAATTCGTGAAAAAAAATATGCAAATTGTTATGTTCACTGTACCTGAAAAATTTTCCAATTCGATTGTTATTCTGAAGTATTGTATACTCAGACCTTTCAAATTCAATGCATAAAATTTTTATTTTTTCAGATAGTTGAAAACATGTAACATCCGATTTTTCACAGCTCTCGAGAATCTGAACTACATTCTGGGATCTCGAGAAGTGGGGATTTTAAAATGAAATGAAGTACGATTTTTTTGAAGTTTTTTTTTTTTTTTAATTTGGGAAATTTCTACGATTTTATGAAGCACAAAATATGCAGCTACATTTTGAAAATCCAGATTCAAGCTCCTTATTTCGTACTTCATAAAATCGTAGAAATTTCTCATATTAAAAAAAAAGACTAAAAAAAAACATACTTATCCCTTTTTAAAATCCGCACTTTTCGAGATTCTAAAATTATTTTCGATAGTTCAGATTCTTGAGAGCTGTAAGAAATCGGCTGTAATATGTTTTCAACAATGAAAAAAATGAAAATTTTATGCATTTGAATTTGAATGGCCATAGTACACAATATGTCAAAATAACAATCGAATTTGAAAAATTTTCGGATTAAGTGAGCATAGAAAATTGCATAATTTTTTCACGAATTTATTGAGGAAAAAGAAATTTTTCAGTTTTAAGAATTATATTACCACGAAATGCGGTTTTAAATAATGACAATGACCATTAAAAATTAACAATTATAGCCACACATGCGGTGACTTATCAACCTGTTTCATCTGTTGTGCTTGCTTTCGTTGTGATTGGTAGTTGAAACACGAATGGTGAAATAAAGGTGGGCCATTCGTAAAAAGAAACCGGTTCACTATGATGGAGTTCAGTTGAAAAAAACTTCGATTTAAATTCGAATGATATTCTGGTTCACTTCATAGGTAGAGGTACCCAATTTAAATATTGGAATTATTTCGTTTTTGCTTCGAGTATGAAATCATTCTGAGCAATAATTACATTATCTTTCAGTACATTTGAATTTACTGGTTCATTGATGAGAATTTCGTTATAGATTTCTCTCATTTGAAAATCAGCCATGATTAACAAAACATATGTCACATTGCAGCATAAAGGAAAATTAGTGAAAAAATTCTTTCACTAGAAAATCAGTGAAATTTATCAAATTTTACTGAAAAATACGCGAAATTGATTGAAAATTGGAGAAAATTCATGAAAATTAGTTTATTTCTATGATTTTTCTCAAGTTGCAATTTAGACATATTTTTTCAATAATTTTTTTATTGGTTTTGAATGAGACAGGAATACAGCTCAGACTTGAGCAAAATTCAAATTAAATATTGAACAAAACACCAACTCAATGGGAACTTCAAAGGATTACTACGAGTAAGTAATTTAATAAATTGTTCGAAAACGATTGAAAAATATCATTCTCTGAATACAAAGCAAGATGCGAAAGAGGCGAAAATAAGATAGAGATTATCAACTAAGATGGATACACAATTGGGTATGGGCTTATCAAAAGTGTGAGGATTAAATTAAGCTCTTTTATCACATTCTTGATTATTTAATCTCAAGATGATCCTACATAATACGTAAAAATGTACTTCTGCTGCATTACAGCTGATTAATTGAATCGATCTGTGTGAGAAGTTGATATGATCCATTAGTGCTGTAATTGTTTATCATTTTCTATCGAAAATGGGCAATTTTTCAACATAAGTTGAAAAAAAATTGAAAACACTTCTATGTGGCAAATCGATCAGACGCCATCGGTAATTTTCAATTGGAAATTGAAATTTTTTGAATAGTAATTGCAATGAAAATTACTCATACAAATTCAATGCGAAATAATCCCTATAAATTGCAACGTTTCTAATTATTGTATTTTCGCTCAGCATTCCAATTCTCCAAATCTCGCTGAAAAACACAAAATCTCGAAATATCTTCGATATTTCACCCAGACCAATCTTGGTGCATATTTTCCGCGAATATTCGACTCAAAACTCCCACACAAATACCAAGTAATTCCTCCAATCTCGCGAAACTTCAAAGAGAACTTCTCTTCGTAATTATATTCAATCTGATTCGCGCTAACGTTCCAGTGTTTTTTTTTTATTTTTAATAAGACATCGATGCTAAATATTCCGGACGAATATTGAATTAAATGAAGCTCGAAAAGCGACGTATTTGCGCGTTTGCTGGAGTACGTTGTTTACTTATGCGTTTCCCTATCTCTGGCAATTGTACGTTACGTTATGTAACGTGTACCTCGATTCTACGTAAGTTTCATACTCGTATAAAATTTATAACGAACGAATAATAATTCACCGATGGTGTTGTATTTACACGAATATTGTTTCATTAGTGCAAAAGCATGTATATATTCAGTGTGTTATTATACTGCATTGCCCGGACCGTGAGACGAAGCGAAGCGACGCTCGGATCGTTTCGTATGAAAAATTCTCTCCCATTTTTCTCGTATTTCGAAAAATAAATGCCACGAACGCCAGAGAAGAGAACCGTGTACGTCGTTGGTATACATAGGTATGCTATCCATTACATTACGGTTATCCGTTTCTGCGCTTCTCAAGGCGGTTGTTATTAGGCCAGGAGTCTTATTTTTTGCACGAGATGGTTTCATTTGAGTATAAGAAATTCTGGTGTTGTAAATTTCACGATGAAAAAGAAGAGAGCAGAAAGGTGTAAGGATATGGGGTTTACCTATTTGATGTGGAAATTTTCTTGAAGTGAATGAGGTACCCTTTCGTAAGTGATGTGGTGGTACTGGAGGGGTTCCGCGATAGTTTTCATTATTATATATGACAGAAAGTAAATTTATGAAAGATCATCGAACCAGATCACTGTATCGGATTAAAAAAAAATTATTGAACATAGTTGGCAGTTTTTTGCCACTTGATTTCTCGAGTTTCACGATACTTGAATTTCTCTCAGTCTCTTAATGAACTGAGAATCGAACTAATGAATATATTTTTTTGGTAGGCAAGAATGAGTTTAGATTTTGATGGAATTTATTGAAAAAATCTTATCTCATCATCACTGACTTTAATTATAATTTAGGTATTTGTTTCCTTGTTTTAAAGAATTCAAGGTGGTAATTCATTGATTTGTTAGCCAGAAAGTTTTTGGCCATAGAAATAAGAAAAAAATTCGAATCAAGTTATTCGAGAAAAATTTAGATTTATGCTTTGATAGATGCCTCAAAGTTCTGAATCTCTCATGTCTATTCAATGTAAAAATTGCCCAGACATTATTTTCCAATTCTGGGGTGAAGAAGATGCTCTTTACGAAATACATTCGCGATCCAAGAATTTTATCATGAATTTTCTTGTCGTTTTTTCAAGTTTTTTTTTTTTAACTCAGAGATAATTTCCTATGAGGAAAAAAAAGAAATGTGGTATTTCAACTGCATGAAATTCGTGAAATAATTGGTGACTTGAATAAATAAAATTTACCCATTGCTGTGTCATGCATGTGTTTACCCATATTATGGAATCGATATTCATTTAGAAAAGTTTTTTCAATGCGCAGTTCGTGCATGGAGAACCAACCAGCGAGTTAAGAACACATTCAAACACATTGTTCCAGACCAAAAATTACGAAGTGAGTCCATCGACAATGAAAAAAAATCAAGTAACATAAAAATGGCCAATATGATGGATCGAAAATAATCATAATTTTCGACAAAAATTATTGGTGAAATAAATTATTTTGAATGAGGGATTCCCCTCAAAAAATTGAGCCCCAAGTATCAGAAAAAAGAAGCCGAGGCTCAAACAGAGGCCATTTTTTAAACAAAATTACAACTTTTACCACTTCAGTTCGACCAGCCGACCAATTCCTTGGTTCACCCTTCAAAATAGGCGGCGAATAAATTCTCAAACCCTCTCTGAATCACTGGACTTGAAAATTAATACCATTTTTGGCATAGGTACTTCAAGAGTTGAAATGTTGAAATACCGAATTTTAAGAATTTTCAACTTTTACCAACAAATTACTTCAGAATCGAACCAAAACAATTTTTAGGCATCTGGAATAATTTCAGTATTTATGAAAAAATTAAGAAAAATTGTCACCATTGTGCTGTCAAATGCAATTTAATTCACACAATTTTCAAAATATTACAGTTGACAGCAGATGTTACAAAAAATTTCCAAGAGAATGAATCATGAATTCGAATACATTGGGCAAGAATTGCGATAAATTTTTTCGAAAAATATAATTCAAGATATAAATTTTTTTAAATGACCAATTAAATTCTGGCATGATTCCGAGAAGTTTGAATGAGCAATGAGCAATTTAAATTGGGTAAAATTCAAGCATTCCATATGCGATACCTCGTCGACTTCAGAGATAGTTTTTAAAATCAACTGATTACTTCAACTAGGTCGATAGAAAGCAGTTATTTTTCAAGAATAAAATTCAATTCGGTAGGTATAACGCGCTTATTATGAATATTCGTAATAATGAAAAATTTCCCATTAAATCTAAAATTCGTGCACCCGGTTTCCAAATTTCAGGAACTGATTCACTTTTCATTAATTTTCATTCCCTGTATTAGAATTTAAGAACGTAAATATTTTCAGAAAGTGAACCAGTTTCCCAGATTAGAAAATCGGTTGCACCAAATTCGGATGCTGGAAATTTTCATTTTCGTAATAAATGTGTTCAATTCACTAATTTTTAAGGAAATCATCGGAGGGAGAGATAATTCAAGGTAATATTTTCGAAATCAACGCGACGAGTAATTTCGAAAAGATCTCCACGATGATCAGTACGTATTTAAAAGCAAAATCGATCACAAAAATTAATATTTCTCAAAGGAACAATCACGCCTTTTAAACACGAGCTACAAAAATTGAAAAAAATTCATTTCCATACGAGAAAATTCGATATCAATTCTAAATAGAAATTTATTCACGAATTTATCAAAAACAAGCACAGCGATGGGAAATTTTTCGAAAATATAAAAAACTCGATTGAAAAAAAAATTCAAATTGAGAAAAAAAATTGATTTCTTGATATCGGAATTTCCATCGCGATCGGTATCAATATTGCACGATTAACGATTGAACTTCAAAAGCTCAAGCTCAAACTAATCGAAATACTCGAATTCAACCATTCGCACGTTTATTCATCGTCCATTTAAATTTCGAAATTTCCAACGTATTTTAATTAATTATCCGTACAAATACTACGGTTAGATTGAGAGACAATGAGACAAATACAAACTAGAATATCACTCATCACCAATCCAGCGGTAAAATTACGATACAAGAAATATCCCGCCCAAAATTATTTTATTAAATAAGCACATCGATATTCTCCAATAACGCATTGTCGAGACGTGAATGTTTCATAATCGTCGATTTACCCCCAATACAATGAAGACATTTCTATGAAGAATTAGATTAATTTGGGATTGGGATGTTACGAGTTACGAATTGGTTTCAACATTCAAAAATATTCTAGCAAAAACTTGATCCAATGTGTATTTCGATACACAAAAGTAGATAGTAGAATTGGTACGATCAAGATAAATACAACGCACGATATTCGTTTCGTGCTCAAACGTAAGCGATACGTACGTTACATGGTTACAAGTTACAACTCGAACGCGCAAAAAGGGAAACGCACTACACGACTACGCTCTACGCAGGACTACCAATACATATTACAAGGATCACAATGCGTACAACACGTTGAAATCGATTAACTTATTAAAATCAAAAAATTAATAACGAAGCATATCGAATTACGACAAAAAATATCACGTAGATGTTATTTTCAATATATCAGACCGAATCCGAATAAAAAATAAAACAAAAGGCAACATACCACAACAGCTACTCGGCGTAGTAATGGAGGAATAAACGAAGATATTTCGCCGAGCACATTGTTAATAACTCATCATCAAATAATATCGCATCGATGAAATTTACGATAGATCAAACCGAATCCGAATAAAAAGTAAAACAAAAGGCAACATTACCACATTAGCTGTAGCTGTATACTTGATCGGCGTCGTAATGTACGAATTAAACGAAGACATCTTGTCAAGCACATGGTTAATAACTCGGACGACTGGAGGGAACGAAAACATTCGCGAAAAAACAAAAATCACCCGAAAACAATGTTAAGGAAAACACGAGGCACATAACTCAAGTAACTCAACGTAAAATTAACAACGACGAGACCGACTAACGACTGACAGACGGGGTGAAACGATGTTGCAACGCGAATCGTGAAAAAGCTAACGCAGGGCTACCAACATTTCGATAGACGTACGTTAATTTTTGATTCAAGTTATGATCGGACATTTCGGACAATGGGGTAATTTTTAAAACGCGAATATCAAATAATTATAATTATTAAGGTAGCCTACGTAAAGAATTTATCAGAAATGTTAAACAGTTAACAAATACGGCCGATAGACGAACGAATTTCGAAAAATACACGTTGAATACGATTCCATTATAACCCCGAATATCGAAATTTATCGAACAATGAATATTAATCACGTATGTAAAGCATTGTAGATCAAGGAATACCAAGTATTGAAACACGAAATATTACATGCACAATTATGAATTAGATATTGAAATTGCGTAAAACATACCGGCTTGAACATATACGAAGACATCTTGCGAGATTTTCGGATAACTGCAGGGAAAAGGAACATCAACAAATCATAAACTTCGCGGAAAAGAAAAAAACTACATGCAAATCACGACGAACATACCGATTTACAAGCAATATGCAACAATTATCGAAATGAAAGAATAATTAAACACCAAACTCGCACATCTCGCCGATCTCGCTACGTAACGTACGACGAATGCAATACTACAAACTAGAAACAACTAAACCAAAAACCAGTAAGGATGTAAGGATTTGCCGGCGCAATAACGTTCTGCGCATACAAGCGTTGAACTTCAACGTTATGTATTAGTAGCTTTGTTCGTTTTCCTTACACTTTTTACACTGGGTTAATTCAAAAAATGCACCGTGCAAGTGGTGTAGGTCTTAGGCAACTCGGTGTAGGGCGACTAGCGCTCAGTGTACGGTGTAATTTGATGAAAACGAACGACTAGGGCGGACTAGGGAAAATCATGAACCATGCATTTCATAAAATTTTCAAATTTTTTGAGAAAAGATACTCATTGCTTCTCCTTTTAACAATTAGAAACTCCTTCTCGACTTTTACTAATTCGTAATCCATTTTAAAATATACAAAAATCACAAAAATTCACAAGTTGAAGCAAGGAGAAAAACAACCAAAGCTGCCCTGCACTTTTCACACCTCCTTTTAAAAAGTGTGGAAAAGTGTACACCAAACATACACGGTGCATGCACTGAAAAAAACGAACAGAACCAGTGCAGCTAGTGTAGGCTAAAAAAAAAACGAACAGAAAAAGTGCACACTATCTACACCGTGTAGAAAGTGTAGCAAAACGAACAAAGCTAGTTTTAGTTACGTAGCTATTTTTCAGGGATGCAAACTTGCAAGCATTTTCGTGAAAAATATTAACATGATGTTATACAGACAGATTAGCTTCATTATTTCCTCATTTTTGCATTCCCAATCCCCTATTATTTACCAGGAATTTTCATTTCTCTAATTAAATAGGGCATATTTGAACACTCGAGCCTGCTTGTAGAGAGTCTGAAGCATTTTTATTTTGAACTTTCAAAATTCATCAATAAATTGTAGTACAAAAACATAATATCCATGATAATTCAACAGATATTCTCTTCAGAATGAAACTTTCGTAATTTTTAATCAGCTTTGAAGAAAAAAATTCGATATGATGGGATGTTTCTAAATAATAATTACTGAAGTACCTATTTTAATTTGTATTGAATTAGAAGAAAAAAAATATCCACGATTTGAAAATTTCATCATTTAAATAAAAAGTTCGTAATTCATTAATTTTTTTTAATGAAAAAATGTTTGGAAATTCGATGAACGTTTTTTTTTTTTTTTTTTTTTTTAATTCAAAGTGCTCAATATTGGAACTTCATTTTAAAAAGGGGGAAAGGGGGAGTTAAGCGAGAATGAACCAAACAACTGCAGATTGTAAAATTTTACACAATAATGCGATAATTAAGTACTGACATTTTGAAATAGATCGAAAAAATTTTTGACGGGACGTTTTTCACCTTTTTTGATTGAGAAATATTCAAGAATGGACATATGCGCAAGAAAAATTTCTCTTCTACCTCAAAAAAAAGGTACAGGCTCACGTAGCCCTATCCTTGGCCTTGGCTCAACCAAAACTTCGCGTTGATTTTTCAAAATTATCGTTTAAGGTGGTTTTTCGAATTCTATAGATCCCATTTTGTTGTGCGTAGTAATACATTTCTCATTTTTGGAAATTAAAAAAAAAAAAAGTAATGAAACGAATTTTCCTGATTTTGGAAACATAGTTCTTGAACAATAGTTGAAAATGACAATCTGACTGCTTATGTAAACACTAAACAGAAATTCAATGTTCAAAATTATTGAAAAAAAAAATAATAAAAAATAAAAAAATTGCTCAAAAATAAAACTGAAAAATGTGCAAATTTTTTTTTGAAATTCAAAGTTTTTTGAAATTTGGCAAACGAAAAAATAGTTGAAATGATCAAAAAATCGCGCCTATTGAGCCATTTTTACATTGACCGTGTTCAGTTTTTCAATATCTAGACCTACGTACACTTTTGATTTATTTTTACTTTCTTTGAATCAAATTTACTATTTTTACGTTATCAAGACACAATCGTCATTAGAAATGAACAATTACTCTCACATTCAACTCAATTTTCATCATTTTGCAAGGAACTTTTGAAATATTTGAAGCATTTTTTTAAAAGGTTTTGGTTACCTAATTCAATTATGTATTACAAAAAAAATTCAACAATTTTTATGAAAATTGAAATTTTTTTATAAAAATTACGATACTTTAAAACGAATGCGAGGTGAATTTGAACAGGCTTGTTACGATTTAAATATTCATTGATAAAAAAAAAATAGGTAGGTCTAGGTACGTGAAGGTATCATGATAATGATGTAAAAATATAATTAGCACTTCACTTTAAAAAATACATATTTTTCAATGGACGTTTCGAACGTAATATCATTCATCATAAGATGCATTTTTCAAATTCACAACATATTTCAACGAAGTTCACAAAGAATTTGAAAAAATTTTTGCAAATGAAAACGTGAAAAAAATCAATTTCTTCGTTAAATTGAATTTTAACCCATTTTAAGCAGTATTGCCGATATCAAGTAATTCATATCTACTCCTTTTCAATGCAAAAGGAGTAAATATGAATTACTTGATATCGGCAATACTGCTTAAAATGGGTTAAAATTCAATTCAACGAAGAAATTGATTTTTTCCACGTTTTTATTAATTTAACAAAAGTTGATCCAGATGCAAAAATTTTTTCAAATTCTTTGTCAAAACATTAAATATTCATACTTCATTTCAACGAAGTTCACAAAGAATTTGAAAAATTTTTTGCATCTTGAACAATTTTTGCTAAATGAATGAAAACGTGAAATCGTGGAAAAAATCATTTTCTTCGTGAAATTGAATTTTAACCCATTTTAAGCAATATTGCCGATATCAAGTAATTCACATCTATACTCATTTTCAATGCAAATTTCTACTCAGTCGTACCTCGTAATTTGAAGAATCAGTGTGCTTTGTGATTTTCAAACAATTTTTTAATTGAGTAAAATGATCTAACAAGTACATACAACCTTAAGAAAAAAAATTACACCACACTCCATACCAAGGGATCAAAAATAAACATTAAAATTTAAAAAAAATAAACATCAAAATTGACAAAACATTAGAAATTTACCATACAAAAAATGAATTTAAAAAAATTCAAAATATGGTAAAATACCAGTTGTGGATCAGGCTACCAATTACGGATCATTTTTTTGACGCGCTCTACGTAGGACTAGGATTGTCTACTCGAAATTTTACCAACATAATATTGTAGCCTGAAGTCTCAGCTTTCAGAAGATATGTAAACGAAGCATTTTTCGTGTCACCAAACCGCTTGTAGATTCATTTTAGTAAAGTGAGTCAAATTTTTAGTCAAAATTTCGTGTTTTTTTCAATGGTTAATGTTGAAAAGAGCAAGTAATGATATTTATATTCAGTTTTTGATGCGGTTGCTGGTGATTTCATGTTCAGGGAAGTACTATGGACATATTTTTCGCGCGATCAACCCGTTTTACGAATTTTGAGTGTCATTTGCCAAGCATCTAAGAAAACGTAAATTTGTACCAAAAAAGGTGGATTTCTTCACCAAAATCGTTTGTTCCGAGATTTTCGTCGTGTTTTTATGTATTGGGTGATTCACATTGTTAAATCCGCGCAGTGAGATGCCGAAGTGATTGTGATCCGTAATTGGTTTGATCCGTAATTGGTAGCAAAATTTTTGATCCATAATTGCGAATCAAAAATTTTGCTACCAATTATGGATCGATCCACAATTGGTAGTTTTTCAACTTCGGTTTTTTAACAATTTGTTGATGAAAATCTTTGAAGGTCATCTTTATTATGTTAGAAATACAGCCAGAGTGGAGAAAAAATGCATCACTTCGATTTTATTTGATGATCCGTAATTGGTAGAATCCGCCAAAAAGGCGTATTTTTTCTGGGTCTTTCAAGCCTGCATAAAAAATACTTGAAATAGTTTTTTTCAAAATTCAATCGCGCTACTTTGTAGAGGAGAGTCCAACGTTCATTTTAAAAAAAGAATCACCAAAATTGGTTCATAAATAAAGTCAGGGCACGAATTCAAAGAAAAAGTGATCCATAACTGGTATGTTACCATACTTAATTGAAAAAATAAAAATATTATCAACTTAAAACTATTTTAAAATATAAAACAAAAAAAAATATGTAAAATCAATTATTAAATTAAAAATTCATTTTATTTATTTATTTATTTATTTATTTATTCATTCTAAAAATTTAATTGAAGTAAAAAAATTAATAATTCGTGCGGTAAGGGGAGGAATGGGGATTCATAATTCGTCACGAATTCCATAAATGAATTTTTTCAGTATATGCAATATGCATTAAGAAAAGTAGGAAAAATTCACACAAAATTTTCTCAAGTGTCCAACATCTTCAACTCAAACACCGAAGGTTTGATTTTCTTTAGTTTGAGAATTCTCAAACAGACCAACCCAGCAAATATTTCAAATCCGAGCTCAACATTACGACCACAAGAACCCTTGACCTCCTAAAACACCAAAGGCGAAAACATAACTCCGGCCTCTTATACTATTCAAGGAGAGGAAAACTAAACCCGGCAGAAAATTCACGCACATTCGCCGCAATTCGAGAGCCAAACGGCTTATCCTTTTCGAGTCGATACGATCGACAAATTTCTATTCAAATTCCCACCCTAGATTTTCACGATAATTCGTCGTCGTCGCGTTAAAGTAATTGAAAAACTAAGGAACCGAGTGACGCACCGAGGCGGTTACAATACGAATATAACCACCGACCACGTAGTGATTAATGTTATTTCCTATATACGATTAAGGAATGACAAAAAATACCAAATTCTGAATACAATCTAAGGGTGAACTAGTGGTAACCATGGGGTCTGCGAATTAAGCCGAGAAAAAACTTCGGAACGAAAAAAGGGTAGAGAAAAAATTTCGAGTGGATTAAAAGAAATTTGAAAAGAAATCGAAGGGTTGGATTTTCGACATGCAGTTTCAAGGGGCTGCGAAACTTTCGGGTAGATGGCTCGATAAGGCGCGGTGATACTCCAAAGGAGCAATCTTGCCTCTAGGATATTGGCATTGGCACACAGAATAGAAAAAAAAAGATAGTACCCAAAGTGTAAACTTTTCCTATATAAGATTTAAGTCTACAAAATACTTTTTATGATTCTTTTGTACTAAAGCATGCAAAATATGTTCTATATTCATACATAACCGGGAAATTCTTGAATCAACAAAAAAAAAGAATTTTTCAACGAGTCATGAGCACTTTCGAAGTCTATTATTTTCCTGTGTTTCGTTCAATTCTGCTCCACTCGTCGTTTTTTTTTTTTTTTTTAATTATCGGAGGGAAAAATTATTAAGAAAATCAAACAAATGATTATCAATACGTTCCACCATAACTAAAGTATACATTTTTAACGAGGTTTTCCTCGCTATGGCTTATTACGATAAAATTGAAATTTTAATAACTATTTGACCGATTTTTTTTTTTTTTTAAATTGCATTAGGTAAAAATTATTCATTTTAGACTGGAATAAAAAAATCGTATTTATAAAAATGGATCCTTAAACGGATTTTGAGAAAAAAAACTAAACAAAAAAATAATATTTCAATTTAAAAAAACTCACCAATTAATTTCGTCTAATCGAAGCAACAAGGGATATTGCTAAAAAGAAATAAATTCACAGCACAATAAAAAATAACACAATAAGTATAAGTACAAGTAATTCACAAGTAATTCACTAGTTAACATAAATATACAACCGAACTTAACACTAAAAAATTTTTTCTGAACAACGCGAATAATAATTTTAGAAAATTTAAACACGAATAGATATCGAACAAATTTACCAAGAAAATACAATAAAACGTCGCGATTCACGTAAACTTTGAGAGCTTCCGACGAACGCAACGCAACTCCGTTACGCGAAACGTAATTCACTTCACTGAAATGAATCGCACCGACGACTTGGAAAGCTCGACGAGGGTGGGAAAGTAATGATATTATTACCCATAGGACGGAATTTCGGAAATTTGACAACGTCGCAGGAGGGTTGTTTTCTCCTTCACCGCATGATAATACGAACGATATTTACGTTTTGATTTTTGCTTTACAAGAAAAAAATATGGGCGATAAATTTGTTAATTTTTGGAGCGTGGAACGAAGCTCGGTGTCATTCAATCAGTACTGACTTCGTTCCACAGCTCCGCAAACACAGTGAAATAAAGCTTGGGCCACCTAGTGCCTTTGGGCGGCCAATTCGTTTATTTGTGCAACTAGCAGTTCATTTTGTTGGGCCAAATAATTATTTATTTGGCCCAAGATGAGGCGTTGCGCATTTACATATTGGATTTCGCCTCTGAGATGTTCGTTTTCAGCTCTGAGATGGTCGTTTTCACCTCTGAGATGGTCGTATTCAGCTCTGAGATGTTCGTATTCACCTCTGATATATTCGTTTTCACCTCTGAGATGTTCGTATTCAGCTCTGAGATGTTCGTATTCACCTCTGATATGTTCGTTTTCACCTCTGAGATGTTCGTTTTCACCTTTGACTTCTTCGTTTTCGTCTTTGAGATCTTTATTTTCACGGTTGAGATTTTGAATTTGATCGTTGCTTTGCTCCAACGAGGCAAAGACGGCTTGTTGGTTTATGAAATCAAACGTTTCAGTGGGTAACTCCGGAGGTGGAGTATGTGGCTCCTGCTTTATTTCTCGCTGTATTTCTACAGCGAGATTTCCACGGATAGGGAGCTGATGCTGCTCCAAAGCATCAAATACCTGTAAATAAAAAAAATGAAAAAAATTGAAATCCAACATTATTCGTGTTTTTTTTCTCATTTTCCTCCACTAGTGTTCAACTTTACTCAAAATATTTTGAAAACTATGCTTCCCAAAAAATCTAACTACTTCCACTACTACGTAGGAAATTTTATCCTCTACAATTCTTTTTTCAAGCCATTTTCATTGTAGACGCTTAGTTTGCCCTGAAATGTCACTTTTTGGTGGGCAAGGAACAAAATAAATCAGACTTTTTCACCAGAGGCGTATTAAGAAATTTTGCGCCCTAGGCAAAGGTAAAGTGAACGCCCCCCCCCCCAAAAAAAAAAAATGAGAACTGAGCATAGCTCACTCACTTCCCTCACCAACAAATTTTTTTCATCAATATACTGTCATTATGCAAGAAACACTAATTTAATCGTAAGCCCTTTCAGAAATTTTTTAAGAAAGGATCCAAGAATTTCAGAAAATTTGAAAGAAAATAGGGAGGAAGAATCAGATTTCAATTCAGTCATTTTTCATTTCACTACACTTCCGGTCAAAAATCATTGATTATTTTGATAAACTGGAAAGTGATTTAGGAATCAGTGATTTTTCGCTATAATATCGGTGAAAAGACGTCAAGTAATTTTGAAAATTGATTAAAGTACTGCCCGAGCGAAGCGAGGGCGAAATTTTTTGAAAAATACCTACCGCATAAAGAGCTAAAAAATGTGCTTTTCAAATTTTTGCAATGGAAGAATCTTCTTTTCGAAGTTAGAGGGCTTGAACCCCCTGAGCCCTCCTTGCACGTGCCTCTTTGCGTAATTACATTGCATCAAGAGGCGCGAATCAGTGTTAACAAACTTTTCAATTTGAAATTTATTTTATTTATAATGAATTATAAAAAATAAAAAATTTTGAATTTTGCGCTTTCAAAATTTTTGCGCCCCTAAACTCTCTGCGCCCTAGGCATTGCCTACTTTGCCTACTGGTTAATACGCCCCTGTTTTTCACTGAATTTGCGAAAATTTAAGAGGTATTAACTTGTTTTTTAAATGAGATACTTGGAGGTGTCCGGTTTGCTCTATTCGCTTCGCTACCAGATTTTCTATTTCGAGCCTGTGTTTATTGTTCTCGAAAAAAAAAAACATTTTTCTCCCCCCCCCCCTCAAAGGAAAATTTGAAAGCCGCGAAAGAATATCTTGGCGTATTTTGATTTTCAGAATCAGAATTCAGGCATTGGAACTGAAAAACAGGGCAAAAATTTTTTTGTCGGCTTGTGATATCAAAAAATTATGTAGGATGGATTGAAGAAAACTTCTTGGATTTTGATAAATAGAAGAATCAGAAGATCGGTGAAGTATTTTAATTACCTTGAGGGGGGGGGATCTGTCAAAAAATTGTTCCTAACCCAAAAAGGCGACAAAACTGGGACGGTGTGTGGACATTTTACGAAAAAAAAAGCACGATATTCTGCCACTATTGCATATCTACTCTAGCTAGAAACCTCGGTTACAATGTAAAAAATACGATTTAAAATTTCACATTTCTCTGAATCACTGATTTCGAAATCAGATATTACTTTTTACCCTCTGTAAAGTCGTCAAAAAATTTCAGATCGTGAATATGAAGATATTCAGTAGGTGCCATATTTTATCAAATTCACATACTCGCGCAAACACTTTCAAAATCGCAGGCCAAATTTTTTTTTGTTTTTTGTCATTTAGAGTAATATTTTTGGTAAGTAGAAGTTTTTACAAAAAAAAAATCAGGTTGGTGATATCAGCAGTATTTTGATTTATAAAAGGGCAACAGGGTGTCTGTAATATTTCAGGACCGAATGATTTTCCCTGACTTTTCCATGATTTCCAGGCCTATTTTCCAAGATTTTCGGACTTTTTACAAATAATATTCATGAATCATGCGTAAAAAATATGATTTTAACGTGATGTAATTACAATCCGAAATTGCGTAGAAGAGTGATTTAAAATGCATATTGCATAATGTCTCGAAATAAAAAAACATGTACGTTTTTGGTCTCAAGCATACTTTTCTTTGGCAAACGAGCGGTGATCCCACAAAACGTAGATCGGATTCGTAATCAGCGACTCCGAATAGTCTATCAGCACTTTACGCGAGGTTTTGAGACACTTTTGAACTGTGTCACATTCTGGATGTCCGTCCGTGATATCCGTAAGAAATTTTTTCCAGATATTCCGAACATCCGTAAGGACCCACGAAATTTTTTCTAGACATTCCGGACGTCCGTGAACTTCACAGAAAAAAATTTTCCACTTCTCATAAGCATTCTATCTAGATGAGCATTTCATCAAGATCGTTTCTTTTTTGTTTCAAAAATGATTCAAATTCACTTCATCACTTCTGAAAAATTTGACTACTCTCGAGACGATCCTTCCCTTACTTCCCTACACTCATAAAAAATTGAGAACTTGGAATCAAGTAAAATATTATTTCGTTTTGAAAAAAAAAAAAACAAACAAACAAACGTAGGCTACCTATATTTGTTGAAAATTTATCGATTTACGTTCGAATGAAATAAATTATTGTAATGAAAAAGATACTTCCAGAAAATATATTCAAGCAGAAGGATGGTAAACTTACATTCACAGAGTAACAATTCATTTTTTAAAAATTATTTAATCAAAATCGATACCACGTATAGAGCAATGAAGTTAACCTGAGTTAACCATTCATAAAAGTTGGTAAAATAGCAGTGAATTTCTTTACAATATTCGCAGCAGAATTTTCAACCTTCAGTTATGAATTTTGCTACGTTATTACATTTTAGTGAATAATCGAATTTCAAACAGGGACAAATCGGTACATCTAGATACCTAGTAATGTTTCTATAATTTTATCTCACAATGTAAGGTATCCATCAAATTACACACATGAAAATTCAGATTTTTCCAGGCCAAAAACTGAAAAATTTCTTCACAATTCATTGCTTCTCCTTCTCTTCTCAAAAAATACGCACCTTCTCTCACTGAAGTTTTTCAAAATGTGACCAATAATTTTAAATTTTCTTCTATTTCCTTGCCTTTTTTCAACGTCATGGTTAAGAATTTCACTCCTAGCATTCATTCTCATTACAGCTTATTAAAAAGTACGAGTCCAAAAAAATTAATTCAACTAAATTTTGTAGAAATAATGTAATCTCGAACGTATAGCGAGAGGATTTTTTTTTTGGAAAAATTCATAGGAAAAAATTATTTTTTAGGTGTGTGCATCACGATCAACGAAAAAAGTTGAATAGTAAAACGATCAAGTAAGAGATGCAGCAATTCGACTCGTACGGAGCAAGCGTGAAATTGCTTGAAAATTTTATATCTATCGTAAAATAAAATAAGCAAAAAAAAACATTTCTCTGGATGATTTACCATTCTTTTGGATTTTTAAAAGAAAAGAGACAATTCTAAAATTTGCTGACATTTTCTTGATTTTTTTTAGCCTTACGAAATTCCTCAACTTTTCCAGGGTTTTGAAAAAGTGGACATCTAGGCAATTCTAGAATAATTTCAATTGTAACTGCACTGCGCACTGCTACAAAAATTTCCAAAAAATTTATGTTTATTTCAATCACAAAATAATTTTGACTTGCTTTTTAGAGCTTTTAGCGAACGCTCGAATTAAAATAAAAATTGCATAATGAAGCTGCAGCTGACAACACCACCATGAGTAAAATATTTTCGGAAAATTAAATCAAAAATTATCATTAGAGGTGGCCAAAAATAAATTTTCGGCTCGTTTTCGAGGTGTTTGAGCGAGCAATTTCAATTGTTAAAAATCAGAAAATATATAGCTTCCGATGAGCGATTTTTGGATCTCTTTGTAGAGAATAAAAAATTGTATCCAATTTTTAGATTAATTATTCAGTAGGAACATACGGGTTTCTAAAATGTGGTTTTATTCAAGAATGGCAAAAAAACACGTTTTATTCGAAAATCACCCGACTTATAGGTCTTTTATCCTTTAACGCTATCACGTTTTGGGCTCGAACCTAATAAATTTTTAGGAAAGACTTTTACTCGAAGTAAATTACCTAGGTATGCGATTTTTTTCAAACATAATAAACGAACGCTATTTCTACTAAAAATTATAATTGAAAGCTTACCTTTTTTTCATCCATGGAAAATTCAGCAGGACACCAACAGTAACGATATGTAACGAATAATCAAAAAATCCCCGGAAAACGAATAAATGTCTTTTAACGATCAACAACGATGGGCAACTTGGCAAACGATCGAAGAACGAACAAACTTGCACAATGTCTTAACCCTAGGTAGACCACCAAAAAAAAACCACCTGGTGCCAAAAACGGCACTACAATGCTTTTTTAAGAAAAAAAACCACCTCGTGCCAAAAAAGGCACTACAATGTTAAGGAAATACATTTAGTGCCGTTTTTGGCACGAGGTGGTTTTTTTTCTTAAAAAAACATTGTAGTGCCGTTTTTGGCACTGGTGGTCTATATAGGGTTAAAAATTACAGTAAAAATGAACAGATTTCGACAAACAACGATATCAAGTTAAATGAACACGAAGTCAAATGATCACCGAAACAGTCAAGTTGACACGATATTGTAAATTGAAACAACCACGAGATGCTAAAGAGGGTATAAACGAGGTACATCTTCGAAAGGCTGGACTGGACGTGTAGAAATAGGAGGCGGAGTTAAACCAGTTCAAATGATGTCGATGTCGATGTCGGTGTTAGGACCCGATGATGTTGCCTTATCGGCGTAGATTTCATACGTTTTCATCGCTTTACACATTGAAAGTATGAATTTTGAGATTTCGATGAAAATTAGCCAAATATCACTTAGCCTTTTTAGTTTTTAATTGCACAGTTATAGATAAGTAAGTTCAATTATTCAAGAATTCAACATAACTTAGAAAAATGATGTGTACCTAGAACTGTAGAATTATTTCTTTACGATGCCATGATTGATAAAAATGAAATACTTTTCACAGCGAAACCATTAAAAAAATATAATTTCTCTCGCTATCAGTCATTAGTTGCTTAGCAAAATAATGTGTAGAATTATTTCTTTACGATGCCATGATTGATAAAAATGAAAATACTTTTCACAGCGAAACCATAAAAAAAAATATTTGCTCTCGCTATCAGTCATTAGTTGAATCCGGAGGCATCATAATTGCCCAACTTATTTCAAGAAAATTCATTAAATTCATCTTCATAAGTAAAATTATAAAAAATCAAGTTCTTAAACAAGATTTGTCTTTTTTAAAATTTTCTTTTGTTGGCAACATGACACACGAGAAGGAAAAAATTTTTACATTGAAGTTGTGCTGTAGAAAACGACTGCGACTCACAGAATTATTCTGACTTAAACACAAACACCGGAAAAATATTGAACCCTCTCAATTATCGGAGTTCTCCACAAAAAATATCCCAAGATTGATGGAGTTTCACAAATATTCTGGAATTTCTGGAGACTACTCTTGGTGTTTTCCAATATTATTATTTATTGCAATGGAATATAAAAACCAACAATACACCTTTATCAATTAATTTTACTTCCAAATAAAAAAATTATATCCATAAAGTTAAGATTTTTCCTAACGTAAATTTTTTCTGACCTCAACTCTCTTAAAATTTTTTCATTTTCTTTAAATTTCAGGATGTTTATAAACTTCATTCCCCATCATTGAGCTGGTTGGATGTTGGAAGAAATTTTAAAAATATAAAGTTGAAAATTGTTTATAAAAATTCGTTTTCAAAGTTGAAAAGTTTGAAAAATTTTCAACTTGAAATCTTAATTTTTTTTTAATTTTTTTATTTTCAATCGATTTTTCCAACTCCAAAGTTGCTTCAAATGATTCTGAAAATTTTCTCCAATTTTTTTCCCATCTGTATTAAAATTTTACAATTTTGAAAATTCGCAAAAAAAATTTCACTTGGATTTTAAAAAAATTAATTTCATATTTTTCAAAAGTTCTAAAAAATAAATTGAAAGTTGGATAAAATTCGAGAAAACGAAAATCATACAATCATTTAGTAGAATTTTATCTCGGATCGTCAAAATTCCATTTGTAAGTCAATATGATTTTGAAACTAGTTCAAACTTTTGCCATTCAAGTCTGGCAACAATAGGTATAACATTTTGATAAAAACTTATCATCACATTATTCATAATCATAATTAGATAGGTACTTATCCAAAAACTTTTGCTTAATAGCAAACCACATACATAAATAGGTATACCTTCTTTTCTTGAAATTATTCAAATTTGTACGTTTTCCTATACAATATACAACCTCCTCAGACCAAATGCCATCGGATTTAATATAGATTTTTTCTGTCGACCGAAATTTTTGGAACCGATTGGCCCAAGAAGGGAGATGAGGATCTCAAAAAAGAAGCATAATTTTTAGTACTTTGTGTTTTTTTAAAAATTAACTTAGATACCTACATCAACTTTTTTTTCCACTTAGTTTATTAGATATTGGAACCTCCAGAACAGATCTTGAAAATTCCAACTCGCCTTTCCTAACCCATGAAACGAGAATCAAATTTAGAATACAAAAATTTGAATCCATTGACATTATGCAATTAGGTTACACTAGAAAAACTTTGAAAAAATATGAAAGTTACAGATTTTTATTTTAAAAAGTATGAAAAAATGTCTTTCAAGAATTATGATTTTTCAACTAATCTAATTGTTCAAAAATTTTGTGAATGAAAAAAAATTATTTTTCATTCGTTACTTCAACGAAAAGTCATAAATATGCAAAAAAAATTTAAATATCTGACAGCTTAATTCTTCCTCTCAGAAAAAAATAATCATCAAGTAGGTACACTCAAGTGTGACGTATTTAGTAATTTAATTACCTATAGATTATTTATGCCATATTTAAATTTGATGATAGCTTTTTCAGGACAGATCGGGACTGAAGAGAAACGGAAAAGTTTCGATCCACGAGTAGGAGTCCATAAAATGGAAAAATATTACATATTTGTAGCATTTTATCGAACGAATCTGGTAAATTTAATTCGATAGATGTGGAAAAAAAATGAAAAATAATTCATTCTTCGGGGAAATGATTACTTATCTTCCATATTTGGCTTATATAGGTATATCTCTGGTGTAAAACTTGTATACGAATCCGTTCCCTTATCCGTTGTACAATCCTTTAGGAATACACCTACTTTATACATTATGGATTTATATGTTTTCTTTTTGCTTATATTTTTTATTTTTCATGCACGTGTTTCTGTGTACCAATCCATCTGTATGGTTACTTTTCTAGAACGTAACCAAGTCTATGGTTATTTTCCTAATACAATGGTCTCTGCCTCCTCTCCACATATTGTGCCTGTGCTAAGTAATTTTAGTTTGGTATTTTTTGATTTTTACAATCATAATTTATTCAAGTTTTAAAAAATTCCATTATTCCCATTAATCGTCAACATAGGAAACATAACGATACCGAAAATGAATCATAATTCACATTGTACTTACAGATAAACGGATAGATAGCTATAAACATTGGCACACGGGCTCAACATTTCAGTACCATTTTTGACATGGTAACATGAACGAAAAAAGGACGCCTGGGCTGGTATGTCTCGACGGAAACTCTTAATGGAAAATGATGGTATCGTTTTCTAATTTACTTACAGAAAGTTTTAAAAGGCTTAAAAACTATACCGACGACGGCGATACGATGTCGGTGCCACGACAGCATTTGCAAGTGGCGTTGGCTCTGCGACGATATTTGTTGATTGATGTAAAGTTTACGTTTAATTTATTCGTCTTGATGCGATAATCCTTGAATTCCCGCCGAGGGAATTTCATAAAGTGAAGGATGAATATGTCCTTTACAAATTGTTTCTTTCATAAGCATGAAAATTTTTATCACGCAGAAACCTCTTCTCTTTTGCTGGAAATTACCTACCTGCGAGCTTTTTCAACAGCATGGTGGAAATTTCAATTAAAACGGCCTGCTTTTTATTCTGGCCTTTTCCCCTTCGAAATTTACTTACACTTTGATGAATGGGAATAGTCTTTTTAATGAATACCTTATTCGGTTATTTGTTGATATGAAAGATAATCTATTTAAAATATCGCGGTTTTTTTGAGATATAAAATGAGTAGCTGGAGGTTCGGGTAGTTTTGGTGGTACAAATTTAAAAGATGTTTGGGATAATCGTTCCGGATGAATCGATTAATCAAAATGGATGTCTAAAAATTAGCCTTTTTCATTTTCGTGACAGTGGAAGTTCTAACTCTGCCTACAATTGAAGAAGGTCAGAATTTTAGGTACTGAAAAAGCATTTCAACAGAGAAAAAACAGCATAAAGCACACACCCAAAGATTTATTATTGTTGATGGTTCAGACCTCATAATCAAATCATTCATTTTTATTAAGTCACCAACGCACAACGTGAATTTCACAGGAATGCAAAAATTCTATTCAACTCTAGCGGTATATTTTGTTTTTGTTACGAAATGTCATAAAATGCATACGTTTACACCAGGATTGCATCAAACGATCTTGATCTTGAATTTCATGTCAATTATAAGAACTGGGTTTTCTTAGGAAAATTTATAAAATCGCTCAAGTTTTTGAAGAATTGAGAAATCTATCATAGCAACACCTATAATTCTCAAACGAACTTATAGAATATCAATGTTGAAAAAAAAAGAAATTTCAAAGTAAAGGAGGAAAACTGAAATATTTTCAGTTTACGTGTTCAAGTCAATAGTACAACTTCAAAGAACCCCGAATCCAAAATTTCAGGCGCCAAAACTAATTTTTAAAATTTTGGCGATTTTTTTAAATCTCAAAATTATTACATTCTTATTTTGAATCTGCGAAAAGTCACTGATATAATCAAATTTCAGCACCAAAAAAAACCAAAAAATTTTCGATTTTCATCCGATTTTCGTCGATTTTCAAAAACTTTCATAGATTTTTCAGAAAATTTTAGAGAGTTCACCATAGGCGCTCCCAGAAATTAATTAAGGGAGGGGCTCAGAATTTGAGAAAAAATGGGGAGGGGGGTCAAATTTCAAATTGAGTCATTTTTCACTGATATTTCAATCAAAAATAATCAATTTTTTCTGACAAACAGAGAATTTAATGAGAATTTGGTGATTTTTGACTGCAAAATCAATCAAAAATTGTCAAGTTTTGAAATAAAAGTACTGAAATACTGCCCGAGCGAAGCGAGGGCGAAATTTTTTTGAAAAAATATACTTTGAAGAGCAAAAAATTGTCTTTTTCTCATTTTTGAAGCAAAAAATTATTTTTTCTGGGCTTAAGGGAGGGAGCTCGAGCCCCCTGAGCCCCCCATGGGTGCGCCTATGGAGTTTACTAACTTTTCAAGGAATTTTCAACGATTTCCCAGTATTTTTTTTTCATTAAATTTTTTCAACTAGCAGTATTTTGATGAAATTGTGGCTGGTTTCCAGTAATTTTCTATAATTTTAATTAATTTATAAATAAGTTGGAGAATATTTTATCACTCTGCAAAATATTAAAAATTAACCCACCAAAAAAAATTAAGTTTGTAGGTACCCGATTTTCGACCTTCAAAATTGATGAGAAGTAGTTTTGAGACATTTTAAAACCTCCAGAAAATTTTGTAATTTTCTAGCACTGGAGAAAAGTTTATAAAAAAAAGTCCATATGAATCTCAGCTTCTCAGCATCTATATTATCACGTATCATCGATAGATACCCTACCTGTGATCCATTTGATGGATTAAAGCTAAATTTCCAAAATTCGTCACGTCCAATTCAACACCATTTTATTGGCAGAAAGTTTTCTTGGAAAAAATGTAAAACTTCTGAGATAGCGTAGGCTTCGAGGTAAAGAGCTGAATATTAATACATAGGTATCTACCATTTTTTTCAAACCTCTCAATATGAGTAACAATTTTTATGAGCTTTTCTCTAGTGTTGAGAAATTTTAAAATTTTTTGGGAGCTCCAAAATGTTTATAAACCGTTTCCAATCGACTCAGGAGGTCCAACATAGGGTAGCTATACTCCGAATTTCAGATTTTTTCATTCGTTAGATCAAATTTTCATATTTTTTAGAACGATGAGGAAAGACTGAAATTTTAAAAAAATTTGTCCACATTCGAAAAAATGAACCTCAAAACTTGAAATTTTGGATAGGTAAGTAGTACCTACCTATCCAAAATTTCAAGTTTTGAGGTTCATACAAAAATGAATCGAAAGTAAGGGCATCATAAAAAAAGTACTTACTAAGTAACCTTACTTTTTTAATGATGCCCTTACTTTCAATTTTTCTCGTATTTTTGTTCAGGTTCAAAATTTTACTTGAAATTGAGATACCTCCCTTGTGAGAAAATCTAAAGCAGGTAGTCTTACTGCTTCCAGAGATTTCAATTTTTAAGAGAGAGAATTTCCAACATGAGTCTCCATAAAGCAATAAAATATAAAAATTTCATAATTTTACCTCATAATCAGTACGAAAAAAAATCATTAAATTAGAGTAGCAGAGATAAGTGAAAAAAAAATTGTATTTCAATTAGCATATCAAGAACACCTACTCAATGAATAGCAATTTTTAGCATTTCCAACATGATTTTCCGTAAAAATATTCGACTGAATAATTACGTAAAATATCCCTACATTTTAATCTTTTTTATTAAAAATCAGCCAATTTTAGATTTTTTTTTACTCAATAAGTCTTCTTTTTCTTTAAATCTTCCGAAATGAACACAATATTTACCAACAACTCGCTCGCGTCGTGCCCTCTCCGAGAGAAAACTCTAGGTACGTCTATGTACAATGTACATCTTCATGTATTAGTAAGTGGATAAAAATACTCTACTTCCAGCGATTTAATTTTCTCGTACTGATATGATACAGATAAATAATCGATTTCCCAAGTTTTATCTACATGCTCCAACTTCTGATAAAATTACCTATCCAATTACACTCAAAATCACGTCTAAAATTTATCCAATCGAGTATGTTATTTGAACAACAGCCCATCTCTCGAAGATTAATGATGTTAAAAAAATCACTCATTTAACTTAATCACTTCGAGAATCCAAAAATAAATTCCTAATGATTGTTTGAAGTATGATATCGTTTCTTTTAAATATTCGAAACATGAGTGAAAAATCAGTACGAAACGTCACGTAGCAGCTTGAAGTACTTTTAAACGAAAGATAATAACGAAATACGTTAGTAACCTTGAATTTTTACAATTATTTTTGTAAGTATTTCCTTTCCAGCTGATATCGATTCGTCGTGGATTCATCTACAGCACGTAATGTTTTGAACATTGAGAAAAATTATCGGAGCAATAGTGGCGTTGAATTGATAACACAATTTGGGGGAGAATTTTCAAAAACCCACGAAGTTTCGAACCGATGATCTATTATAAGATAAAAAAAAAAAAATTGAAAATCGTCTTCCTTATCCTACATCCGTGGATTTATCTACATCACGTAAATTTTTAATCATTAAATGAAAAGAATCTGAAAATTGGTAGCTTTCAAATTGATAAGCCAATTTAGGGGAGAATTCTTCAAACCCCACAAAGTTTTAGAGTGATTATCTCCTATAGATTAAAAAAAAGAACAAAGGAATTAAAAATCAACTTCCTTTCTGATTAGAAATACAATTTTAGCCAAACTCCTTTAAATCGAGTAAAATCTGTAAATCTTCATCACTTAATCGAACACTTTGTGAAAATGTGAATTAAGATTGTCCGAGAATTTACTCACAACAAGGAAAAAAAATAAACAATTACTCCAATCCTATTAAAAATTTGAATTTCCAAAATTTGTAAATCTCATAAAAGGAAAATATTTATAAATCATCATAATCTTTCTTATGCTCCAGTAAAGCTTCATTATCCAATTTCACGTTAGATTCCTCTCATTAAAAAACTCTCACAGACACGAAATCGCATCAATTCCAATTCAAAACTGCCATCTCGCCATACACAGTTATACGAAAAAGGGAAATACGAGCACTGCAGATGGGCAAAATTGGTGTGTAGAGTCACGCTGTAAGTGTCAACAAAACATTAATCAATCTCTTGTGGTTTGGAAAACAACATTCACCGAAAATAGGACTGGAAAACAACGACGACGATGTTCTCGTCCGCACAGCGAAAGGTAGACAGACGGGTGGAAAATACAGCAACACTTCCTGAATGGTCAATAGGCGAGATTTAGTCGATGTGTTGAACACATACAGCCGCTCAAAAGTTTACATAAATTACGTCACATTCAGTTCAGCTGATTTAGAGAAGGAAATTTTATACACTTGTTATTTGTAAATAATATGTGTATTCGAGAAAGTCCACCCAACTTCCACTTGTGGCGAATAAACAAGTAACGATGTAATGGTGAAATGTAGAAGGACTGGGGAGAGGGGTGTTTGAATAAAATGAAAACGTCGAGTGTTTTTTGCCTCGAGTCGCGTCATCTCGTGTTTGCAGTATTTGATGAAAATATACGATAGAAATCCGAAAATATGGTCGCAATTTTACGTAATTTTAATCAATCTTGATTTTTAATTCATCTGTACATAAAGATATGCCTTTTCATATCGCTTTTCTTCGTTTAAAAAATTGGCTCGCAAGTACAATTTTAGTTTCAGAATTCAGACCAAGTATTTTGCACTTGTCAAAAATGTCAAATATTGAAAATTTATTTTCATGGAGAAATAACTTCGGCGTGGATCCAGCTGCCTCATTTGTTCAGGGTACCATAACATTGGTGGCGGTTCTCAAAAAGAATTAGATGGTTTCGAACTTCGGAAGTGATGATTTCAAATCCACAATTTTCATGAAAAAATAATTAAGTATGGTGACTTTAAACAAAGTAAAGAGCGTATCAATATTCATTAAAAAAATCTAAATTATTTTGAACGAAATTTTCCACTTTTTCTTGCTTTAAATTATTTTTCTATTGAGTATGACATGGTATGAGGTCAGTGACGTACCGAAGGCATTTTCCAGGGGGGGGGGGGGGGAGTCTCATGAAAATCCCAACTCGAATTCATGAAATTTCCAACTCAAAATGGATGCAACTTGAAATACCAGAACAATTTTATGAAAAATGAGTAAAAAGGAACCTTTTTTGGCGCTATCGCCTCAAATAATGCACATAAATATGATTTAATTTATACCCGAGCCAAGCGAGGGTGAAGCTTTGAAAAAATGATATTTTTAATTCTTAAAAAAGCCATTTTTTTTTATTTTAAGGCTTTCAAAATTCTTATTTGATGTAATTTGAGAGGGGGAGGGTAAGAATGTAGCCATTAGATATTCACAATCAATGGTGTTGAAAGCCTTTTTGGGAGCGTAAAAATTGAGAATAAAAACACAGAGTATCAGATCAAAAGTATTTTCAGGGGAATGAATAAAAGAAGCCTTCTTCAACACTGTTGTTACTTGAAATAGTTTGTTGGATTACGATATTTTTCATTCCCGAGCGAAGCGAGGGCGAAAAATTTTTAAACAAACAAGTGAAAATTTTATTGATTTCCAACTTGGAAAAATGATACATTTTCAGTTGGGAAAATGATGAATTTTCAGTCGATAAAGTGACTAATTCCCAACTGCCCAATTTTCCCAACTGATGTGTTGAAATGCTCAATTTTCCCAACTCACGAGTAAAAAATTTTCTCAGGGGGAAGCTCCCCCTCCCCCCTATCGGTACGTCGTCCCTGTATGAGGTTCGTATATTGGAAAAAAGTAGTCCAATTTCTAAAATATTGCTCAAGTTTTTTTTGAGACACTTAATTTTAATTGAATTTATTCCCTGATTTTTTTTCAACATTGAAAATTTTCGTTTCATTTAAAATTGAAATCGTGGAAATTTCATCTCACATTGAGAAAAATATCATTATAGTTTCTGGATAATTTATTTAGGTATAATTTAATATTCAGAATGAACATTTGATAGATACCTATAGAAAGAACCTATAAATTATTTAATATTAGAATAAAAGTTCGATTTAGGTGAATAAATAATCATCAAAATTTTTAATCATGTTTGAAAAAAATTTTCAATGAATTTGATACCAGCAGACCCAATAAAGCAGAGACAGTTCAGGAAAAAAATTAAATAAAAATGAAGAAAATTCTGAACTTCATCACATCAAAAAGACGAATCTCAGTCATCACAACGAACAAACCCAGCACAACCCCAGATCACTACAAAAACTACATTTCATTCATTCAAACCGCACATACAATTCAAAGTTTGGCTATAAAACTACACAATGCATCAAATCCCCGCAGGAGACTCGATTAAAATTCATAAACTTTATAAATAGGTACACATACGACGAGAAGACACATCACCCACTCGTTCACATGGCATGGCGCAGCATAATCGGAACTATAATAATATTCGTAATTTTCATGACATTAAAACCAGTCTTTCCCGGATACGTAAACTTTTTGACGCAAGAAACCAGAAAAAAATGCTCGAAGTTTTCAGTTCCCTAGTACCTAGCTACCTACATACTGTAAACCGAACCTACGTATTGTACGTATTACGTGCAGTCGTATATAATACTTACTGATGTCACTCATCGTCAAAATTTTACTATTCGCATGTTTCAACTTTATACAGGTATGGAGAAATTATTCGAAAATAATTTATTTCTAATAAGCGCTCGTTTTACGTTGACATTTTCACCGTGTAAACATATAACTTAAAACTGAGCTGAACGATACCGCAAACGGAATTTGTATTTGAAAGGCTCTGGTGTGGTAAGGGGGTCATTTGGCCTCTGGTCCAACTTTGGAAAAATTCTTGCGCCATTCGATTTGCCATGGTAGAAGATGATTTTAGAGCGCATGAGCGAATTTTTACCTCACCCCTGGGGGGCTGGGGGGCCAAAATACACGAAAAACTCTTAAAAATTCTATCTCCGCAAGTTTTCAACCGATTTTTTCCAAACTTGGCACAAAGGTAGTGGTACTAGAGGGGAACGCCCTGAAATTTTTTCAGATTTTTTTGACCACTTTAATGACCTTGAATTCGACTTTGAAGATTTCAAATCGCCCTGGGGGGGCACAGCTGGGAGGCTGTCTGAAAAAATTTTTTTAATTAAAATTTTTCAATGTATTTTACATTTCTGAGAATTTTTTCAGATTTTTTCAGGTGGTGGAAAGTGATCAAAAGCTCAAAAAACCGCCGTAATTCATCATTTTTGTTGCTTAAAATCAACGTTTTTCTTCAAGTTTTCATTTTTAATAGTTTCCTGCCAAAAATATTATTATTCACTCTCCGTGTCCCATTTTGACAATCCTACCTGTTTTTGAACAATCGGCTCTTCTCCTATTTGTACCCATTCAAATCACCATAAAAATTTCAAGTCGACTTGTCCACTACAACGTCAGTGATGCGTGAGAAAGAAACGCCCTAAAAGTGAGCTTTAAAGCTCAAAGTTCATCTAAGTTCATCTTTCTATGCCCTAGTCTGTAATAATTTTAAATAGATCTGTTTAGTTTAACGGGAGGAACTATGTTAGAAAAATTGACCAATCACAAGCCTTCAAACTTTCAAACGCATTTTTCTCGTGAACGGCGAGCTTTTAAGAAAAGTTCATGAGAACCAAAGTTGTAGAGCGCGAAATTCCTGACCATCCTTTAGACCTCCGTTTTTCACTACGATGCACCGTTCGCGAGATATTTTCAAAAAACAGAATAAAATTTGAACTCGAAAAGCTCAACTTTCCAAGTTCGGATCGGCTTCAAAATTTAATTAGCTCTTCTCCTATATACGTTCTATTCACCATAAAAATTTCAAGTCAATTGATCAACTTTAACGCGAGTTATCGCGTTAGAAAGAAATAATTTTTTGGGACCTCGTGAAGATAGCTTTTTCACGTCTATGAAATCTCGAATTGCAAAAAAAACTTGGTAATGGTTGAGGGATTTTTTGAACTTCTGACCTCGTCGTTTTCAAATCAAAATCCTCAACTACGCGGAGCATCATTTTAAGACCCTACGTGAGCGAATTTTTTGGGACCTTGAAAATAAATTGAAGATACAAGATTCAGGGCCTATTTTAAGGAAAATTTGGAACTGCGCATGTGAGCACATTTTACCACTTCTGCCCTCTTGTACGAATCGGTCTGACTTTTTGTGGATGTGGGGGGGGGGTGAATAGCACAAATTTGATGTAAAGACACGAGTGTCTTTAATCGTTCTTTTTTTATAGGTGAAAAGCACAAGCCCAGATTAAATAGAAGGGGCCCGAAGGGGGCAACGAAGATATCCCTGTTGAAGTTTCAATCATATCAACGTAGGTTTAGGTTTTAAATAGGTATGACTCATATCCGTCCAGGCGCCAGGCGGTGGACTGTCGTTTTTCTTAGAACCTAGAGTACCTAAGCATTTTTATAGTTATCGGTTTTATATTCGTGCCCTGGTCGCTGGTGATTTTTTTTTCTGTATACTTTTTAGAAAAAGTTTGAACCAATAATGAATGAATAAAAAAAATAAAAATTTCACACTGAGAAAAAAATTCCATTCCAACATTTCAATGACACACCCTAATAGACATAACAATGATTCTGAATCTGAACTGATTTCAGTGTCTTAAAATTTAGGTACCGCGATATATTTACGAGGTTTTGTCATACATGGTGCATATGTAAATATTTATGGCTCCACCATATCGACTTGACGCTTATTTCTAGATTTTTGCAACGACGTACTGTACGTCCTTGGATTTTGTATGTGATTGGAATTGCCAAGCCATGAAGCCGAAACTTGGCAACGCTGCGCGGTTGGCCGAAGATAACATTGTACTTACTGTATATGGGTTTATAACTTCTCATTAAATTAAAATAACTCACAAATTTGAGTGAAGACATGGATGTTTGAGTTGTGGTTTGAGGTAAGGAAAATGATCTACGTGAAATTCTCCACAAGATCGGAAATACTTCGTTTGGACTTGTATTTTTATTTTCAGAGTTGAAGTGCTGGTTTTCAATCTGTTTTTTTTTTTTCGTCAATCGGGTTTTTCTATAGTTGTCAAAATGGTTAATCTATAGGAGTTTTCTCCAATTTATGCTCAAAGAACTGGTAGTTGGGTTTTTTATGGTGCACAATACATGTATTTACATTTACCTCACCACCATGGTGGGATAAATGTGAAAATGGGGGGGGGGGGGGGTGCAATTGTAAACGACAGACTCCTCATACATCCATTGACACATAGAAAAAATTTCAATCAGTTAGCTTTTACCTATAGTTATTAGTTACAGAGGCCAAAAAATAGATTCAATTTTTAGAAAAATTTATGCATAAATGTTACGCCTAATCGATGTAATTGCCTAATTCATGAAATAGGCAGAAAAATTGTCCAATGCATGAAATAGGCAATCCGTTGCCGATTTCATGCATTAGGCAAAATTATTGCCTATTTCATGAATTAGGCAACGAATTTGAAGAAAATTTCATGATTTAGGCAACGTTGATTTCAAGCATTGAAATTATTGTCGTTGCAGAGGACAGTTCAAGTCTGTAATGCGAATTATGAATGGAGGTAACCCATGAAGAATTACTCCAAGGACTCAAATCCATTCATATTTCCCAATACAGACTTGAACTGCTGCATTCACAATAATTTCAATGCTTGAAATCAACGTTGCCTAAATCATGAAATTTTCTTCAAATTCGTTGCCTAATTCATGAAATAGGCAATAATTTTGCCTAATGCATGAAATCGGCAACGGATTGCCTATTTCATGCATTGGACAATTTTTCTGCCTATTTCATGAATTAGGCAATTACATCGATTAGGCGTAACATTTATGCATAAATTTTTCTAAAAATTGAATCTATTTTTTGGCCTCTGTAACTAATAACTATAGGTAAAAGCTAACTGATTGAAATTTTTTCCATGTGTCAATGGATGTATGAGGAGTCTGTCGTTTACATTTGCACCCCCTCCCCATTTTTACACTTACCTACCCCACCAATCCCACCATGGTGGTGGGGTAAATGTAAATACATGCATTGTGCACCATAAAAAACCCAACTACCAGTTCTTTGAGCATAATAAATTGGAGAAAACTCCTATAGATTAAACATTTTGACAACTATAGAAAAACCCGATTGGCGAAAAAAAAAAATCAGATTGAAAACCAGCACTTCAACTCTGAAAATAAAAATACAAGTCCAAACGAAGTATTTCCGATCTTGTGGAGAATTTCACGTAGATCATTTTCCTTACCTCAAACCACAACTCAAACATCCATGTCTTCACTCAAATTTGTGAGTTATTTTAATTTAATGAGAAGTTATAAACCCATATACAGTAAGTACAATGTTATCTTCGGCCAACCGCGCAGCGTTGCCAAGTTTCGGCTTCATGGCTTGGCAATTCCAATCACATACAAAAATCCAAGGACGTACAGTACGTCGTTGCAAAAATCTAGAAGTAAGCGTCAAGTCGATATGGTGGAGCCATAAATATTTACATATGCACCATGTATGACAAAACCTCGTAAATATATCGCGGTACCTAAATTTTAAGACACTGAAATCAGTTCAGATTCAGAATCATTGTTATGTCTATTAGGGTGTGTCATTGAAATGTTGGAATGGAATTTTTTTCTCAGTGTGAAATTTTTATTTTTTTTATTCATTCATTATTGGTTCAAACTTTTTCTAAAAAGTATACAGAAAAAAAAATCACCAGCGACCAGGGCACGAATATAAAACCGATAACTATAAAAATGCTTAGGTACTCTAGGTTCTAAGAAAAACGACAGTCCACCGCCTGGCGCCTGGACGGATATGAGTCATACCTATTTAAAACCTAAACCTACGTTGATATGATTGAAACTTCAACAGGGATATCTTCGTTGCCCCCTTCGGGCCCCTTCTATTTAATCTGGGCTTGTGCTTTTCACCTATAAAAAAAGAACGATTAAAGACACTCGTGTCTTTACATCAAATTTGTGCTATTCACCCCCCCCCCCCCTCCTCCTCAAAAAGTCAGACCGTTTCGTTCAAGAGGGCAGAAGTGGTAAAATGTGCTCACATGCGCAGTTCCAAATTTTCCTTAAAATAGGCCCTGAATCTTGTATCTTCAATTTATTTTCAAGGTCCCAAAAAATTCGCTCACGTAGGGTCTTAAAATGATGCTCCGCGTAGTTGAGGATTTTGATTTGAAAACGACGAGGTCAGAAGTTCAAAAAATCCCTCAACCATTACCAAGTTTTTTTTGCAATTCGAGATTTCATAGACGTGAAAAAGCTATCTTCACGAGGTCCCAAAAAATTATTTCTTTCTAACGCGATAACTCGCGTTAAAGTTGATCAATTGACTTGAAATTTTTATGGTGAATAGAACGTATATAGGAGAAGAGCTAATTAAATTTTGAAGCCGATCCGAACTTGGAAAGTTGAGCTTTTCGAGTTCAAATTTTATTCTGTTTTTTGAAAATATCTCGCGAACGGTGCATCGTAGTGAAAAACGGAGGTCTAAAGGATGGTCAGGAATTTCGCGCTCTACAACTTTGGTTCTCATGAACTTTTCTTAAAAGCTCGCCGTTCACGAGAAAAATGCGTTTGAAAGTTTGAAGGCTTGTGATTGGTCAATTATTCTAATAAAGTTTCTCCCATTCAACTATATAGATCGATTTAACATTATTACAGACTTGTGCATAGAAAGATGAACTTTTGATCTTCAAAGCTCACTTTCGGGGAATTTCTTTCTCACGCATCACTGACGTTGTAGTTGACTAATCGACTTGAAATTTTTATGGTGATTTGAATGTGTACCAATAGGAGAAGAGCCGATTGTTCAAAAACAGGTAGGATTGTCAAAATGGGACACGGAGAGTGAATAATAATATTTTTGGCAGGAAACTATTAAAAATGAAAACTTGAAGAAAAACGTTGATTTTAAGCAACAAAAATGATGAATTACGGCGGTTTTTTGAGCTTTTGATCACTTTCCACCACCTGAAAAAATCTGAAAAAATTCTCAGAAATGTAAAATACATTGAAAAATTTTAATTAAAAAATTTTTTTCAGACAGCCTCCCAGCTGTGCCCCCCCAGGGCGATTTGAAATCTTCAAAGTCGAATTCAAGGTCATTAAAGTGGTCAAAAAAATCTGAAAAAATTTCAGGGCGTTCCCCTCTAGTACCACTATCTTTGTGCCAAGTTTGGAAAAAATCGGTTGAAAACTTGCGGAGATAGAATTTTTAAGAGTTTTTCGTGTATTTTGGCCCCCCAGCCCCCCAGGGGTGAGGTAAAAATTCGCTCATGCGCTCTAAAATCATCTTCTACCATGGCAAATCGAATGGCGCAAGAATTTTTCCAAAGTTGGACCAGAGGCCAAATAACCCCCTTACCACACCAGAGCCTTTCACCGCGTTATACGCTCATTTCAGCAGAGAAACGAATTCGAAATAGTTCAACAGTGTACATCATTCATCAAAAATATCATACCCCGGATGCATTTTCCACTTGTTTGTCAAAAAGTAAAGAACAAGGGGTACATTACATCCCCGATAGGCAATCGAGGTGAAAAGTATCAAATTAATCCCCCCCTCTTCTCAAAAAAAAATCATTTGGAAGGAATTTTCAAAACATTAAGCATAAAAAAATGGGCCAAAAAATTCAATTTTTTGAATAATTGAGACGATAAATAAGAAAGAATGCTCGAAAATTTCATAAAATCGAGTTTTTCATTGCAAACTGAAATCATTCTGATGGTGTTTTGAACGAATTGAAAACTAAAAAAGAATAACGCTGTAAATTTGTTCAATATACTTGAGAGTTTTACCTCGAGGATTGGTAAGTTCGTTTTTCTCGTTTCATTTGCTTTCAAGAATCCGCAGAGAAGGCAGCATCAATATTTGAAGGAAAATTGTTCAGAATTTCGGATCACAAAATATGCACGTGGTCAGTCCAACTTCAAAATGACCCTAAAATTTCCACAAAGTAATGTACGGGCAGTTCTGAATTACTCTTGGAAAAAAATTGCAAAGGGATCAAAATTCATTAAAAAAATTAAGCGATCTGTAGTTTCAGTGTCACAGACAGAGACAAAGTGCAAAAAAAATTGAAAAATTACTTATGGAATTTTTATTTCAAACAATCAGTACCTATCGGTACCTACTTTCTAATTTTTAATCAGTGAAAAATCGCTGAAAAAATTCACAATTGCGGAACAGGAAAAATTAACAAAATCCTTTGATTTAGTGGATTTTTGCTGATTTTACAGGTTTTTTTTTCATTGTTTGTATCTATTCAGTGAATTTTTCACTGATTCATTACTGTGCAGTGTGCTGCAATTCTGACTGTTTTTCAGAGTAAGTATTTCGATAATTTTCACTGATTTATAAATGAGAGAGTATAAGTGCTTTCTGAATTCGAATTATTCAAATTTAATGAAATATCAAATCAGTGTTTTTTCACTGATCTTTCATTCAAAAATGAAGATTTTTTTACTAAAATTGAAAATCGATTGAGAAATTAATGATTTTTGACTGAAAAAACGGAGAAAATTACAAGTGAAATGAATTTTACTGCTCTTTTTATTTTCATAAAGCAGTAAAAATTATCGAAAAGCACTGAGAAACAATCAGAATTGCAGCACAGGAGCAAATCAGTGAAAAAAATCATTGCTAAATCCGTGAAAATTCACTGAAAAGTTGGTAAAATTTATGAATATAGCTGAAACATCGACGAAAACCTTTGAAAAATCAGTGAAAATTCGCTAATTTTTTCTGTACTGCAATTCTGCCTGTTCATCAGTGACTTTTCATCTGATTCAGAATGAGAGAGTACTCCAGAAAAGCATAATTATCTCCAAATTTAACTAATTTACACCGGTAATACGTTCATTTAAAAGTTATGACTGATTAAAATACTGCCCTAGCAAAGCAAGTGTAAAGAATGTTATAACAGTCATATTTGAATAGCTAAAAAAAAAAAGCAAATCTTATAAACCATTTTATGTGGAAAAATTTCCTCGCTGAGTTCAAAATGGGTTCTTGAGTGCTCTGATTTAAGCTTTTGTTACTCATATCAGTGAATCTGAACCGATAGTTGCGAATTTCAAAAAATTGTGCTTTATTCGATCAAAAAGGTCTCAAGTATGAGCAATCCACGATTATAGATTCTAAAATTAATAATTGATCATTTTTATGGACTTTTCTGCAATTCTGAAAAATTCCAAAATTTTTCTAAAAGTTCCAAAACGTCTTGAAACGATTTTCAGACAATTTAAGGGGTTAAAATTATATACTAATGTTCAATATTTTTACTGATAAGATCAAATTTTTAGGTACCTAAGTAGTTTTAAATTAACAAAAAGTCGCTAAAATTCGATAAAAGAATTTTGAAAATCGAGGCTCTGTGTGTAGGGTTATTCCTCGATTTAGATTTATTTTTATTTTGGCTCAAAATTTTACTTGGGAGTTTTGTGAGGTACGAAGAACATTTCTAGAGAGCTTATATGCTTCACAACGATATTTTTACACCTCGAATCGACAAATCGAAATTATACAGATTTCAAGAAAACGTAGGTACAATATCCAGAGATAAAGAATTCGAATTCACTGATGTTCTCGCCTCGTCCCATTTTATCAAACGAGGACATCATAGTGCTTCATAACACATGCAATCACTTGCTTGAACTATTTTCATCTTCTACATATGAAGTTCTACACGTATTTCAGATAATTCTGCCAACGCCATTTATTGCATTCACTTTTCATGTAAACTCGTACCAAGATAATACCAGCTCTCCTAAATATACCTCTATTGTTAATTTAACGCAGTTCCCTTCGTTCGATCATATTTCTCGTCTCTTTTTCGACCACCTTTGACGATTCATTTTCCAGAATTTTATCAGTTTTTTCCCATCACCGACACACGTACCATGACAGAGGAAATTCAATGTGTTACGACTTGACAAAAAAAGATTCACTATGCTAAGCTTAAATCTACTATTTAAAACAACGAATATGTTTGTGGTTTTTTTTTTCAACAAAAATGAACGTACAGCTGCATTACATGAAGGGTACCTACAGTTCTGTTATTCTCTTTTGAATTAAATTTTCAAGAAACACGTCCGTTATTCGTTTTCTTATTCACCCAGATAATTCTTGCCCTTCGGACTAATTTCCACAAAACTGATAAAAAGCTTCTCACTGCTGAGAACAAAAGATCTCGGATTAGAAACCAGTCCCCTTTTGTTTTCACCAACACGATGTGGCCCAGTCTGATTCTTTCATTGTTTCATTTTTCGACATTTGCCAAAACGAAGGGATTTTTATGGCTATCAATTCTCAGAATAATTCTACCAGGTTGATTCAAGTTCTTTCCTTATAATTTACAGGTTCCTCCTATTGATCAATTCTTTCAGTTCGAAGTCTGCAGGTTATTTCGAGCATACAAATCGCGACTAGGTTTCAATTGATATTTTCGCTCGGTCGTGTAAAGTTCTCTCGCGAGTCTGATTGGGTATTCCAATCAGTGAAGTTGATTTCTCGTCTTCGTCAAATCGACCACGATTTACTCAATTTGTTCGGAAATTTCATTATTTTAATCGAAAATATTGGAATTATTATCGACGTCGTCGACGTGAAAAAAAATTCGATTAAATTTTTCTCGACTTTTTAATTACTCGTCTTATCGAAAAAACTTTCGGTCGAAGCGACCAAATTTACTCGAATTTTTTAATATCGTTTCGATCAAAAAATGAATAACGCGTTGGAAATCGATACGTCGAGAAACAATCAATTCTTGTATTCGAATAATGCTGAGTCGCTGCAAAACCTCGCCTACTTGGAAACTGCGCTGCAATTATGGCGTGAATATTGCCTAACCCGATGCGATTTGAATATGCCAACGATCGATCTAAAAGATTTATTCAGTATCAAGCTCATCGATTTAAATTCGGCAATTGACAATTTACGTTTGCCATCTAAAATTCGAAAAATTCTCGTAGAAGCCGTCAATTGGATAAAGCAAGAAATCAATGTATGGCTGGAACTGAACGACCATCACTACGAAATCTCGCCGATTTTTTTCGAACCGTTCGTATTATTTACTCGACTTGAAGATCTCATCTGGAATCCTATTGATCTGACCGTCAATCACGAAAAAAGCGCTAGAAATATTCTGCAAAAGTCTCCAGAATTTTTGCATCCGAGCCAAATATTCGTCGCCGCTTGCTCGTATTGTTTTGAAGATTTCATCTTCGAATTCAAATTTCCCGAATGGCAGAACTTGGTACTCACGTCAGCCGATGTATTTCGTCGAGACATCCTGCAATATTGGATCGATCGCCACAGATACGACAGTCATTTCGATGATCGAGCCGTAAGTTTTTTCTGTTTTATTCCAATAAGAAATACGTCGGCTTATCAATATTTTTGGAATACGTTTTGTGAAGAATCACAAATCACTTTGATTTCATATCTCATTAGTGAAAATAATTTCTGCCGTTTGCAATACGTATTTAGTAGTTTATCTGAGATGCAGTGGGTAAGAGTGATCCAAGCAGATGGGGCTGGTTTGATGAAAGGGTTGTTGAGAGGTTGTATGAGAAAGGAGCATATTCTTCAAGTGTGGCGTTATATTAACGTTTGGTTTAACGAAAATCAATTTATCGAATTAATGAGCTTTGATTTACCCTCGAGGGTTAACTGCTGTAAGCCAAATGAAAACTGTATCCATAAATCTTTATGGATCGGAGCTTCAGATAGTCTCAAACGGAGCACTTTTCATCGTCTGGAAGGTCTAGTAGGGTTCCTCAAAACCTAAGAAAGAAATATTCTACACTTCTAAAAAATTATTGTTACGTGATAAAATGTCTCTTTTTTGGGAATCAAGAAATCTTAAATACCGGAATTATTCTGTGAAGAGCTCTCAGATGACAAGATTTTTCCATATTTATTTTTCAATTTTGGGAAAGACTTAACACAATATGCTACTTCGATCACACAGTTTGAATAACTCGTTCAAAACTCAATTCAACACTAAAAATCTAAAACAATTAAAATCGATTAATATTTAAAATAAATTAATTTAATTTACTTGATTAAAAATTTAACAAGACTGAAAAATAAATTTAATATTTTAATACTTACTTAATAAATTTAATCATTTTCAATTTTCACAATAAAAATTACTTTAAAAAAGCTAAAAAATTGATAAGATTTTTTCTTGAAAATTTTCTTACTACTTGAAAAAAAATGTTTCAATTTTTTTAAACCTTTGTTCTCATTTTGCTTGAATCTGAACAAAATTAAAAGAGATCATTGAAAAATATTTCAAATACCTATGATTTATGCTCAGCATGACCCTGCCGTAAAGAAAGGACCTTGTGTAAAAAAAATTGATGTTTTTATTTTCATGTGTTTGGTCCAGATTTGATAACATTCGGATCAAAAACGTGAAAAATGAAACATCGATTTTTTTCACGCTAGGTACCTTCTTTACGGCAGGGTCACAATTTAAAATTTGTACGCATCTTTCAATTTTTCAAATTATATTAAATTTTCAGCGATTGTCAAATTTCGTCGATTTCAATGTTTCACCAGAGCATTTGATTACTGTAGTTAGTTGTCTGGTGACATTGAATGAAAAAATATTGAAACTTTCCAAAATTCCTCAATTTACTTAGATAATCAGCGTCATCCGTAGATCTGTTCGTTACGTGTGGCTTGCGAGATAATGTAAAAATTCTCAGATTAGAAATTCTTTTTCAGTCGAAGGAATTTGAAATAAAAATGAATTTTCGAAATCGAGAAATAGGAAACGACTTCTATTCGAGTAAAGTTCTTTGGAAAGTTACTTTGTTTGAAGTATATATGATGACTTTTTTTGTTACTCATGTAATATCGAATCGACCTGACATTTTTTCTCGCAGTTATTTTATTTACCTAAGTATTTAATTTTTTTATGCGTTTGTAAATTACTTGAGTAGGTAGTTAGGTTCCTTGTACCTTTTCTCAACTTCGTTATCCATAATATCGAAGTATTTTCCATTACGACTTTTTTTTTTCACTCGATAGGTATTTACGATTTCGATTAATTGATAAAATTTGAAACGTTTAAACAAGTTGATTGTTGTCAAACTTTGTATAATTTTTTATTTTAATTAAGTATTTCATTACGGTAACTACATTAATATGTTTTGTTCCTTTTTTGTTAATAATATCGTGTATTTCTTGGAAAATTTCGACGTTTAGCATACTTCAAAACACTAACTTTTTTAATTTACTTATTTTTAAATGTATTTTGTAAAAATTTGTAAGTAATTTTGTTCAATTACGTCAATTTTACATGCATCTCTTTTCAAATAAATGTACATGGTGTCAATTTTTCATATTTTTTTTCCTACAAACATCCAGCATCATTTTTACTAAAACATTATGCTTTTATAATTTGGAAGGGAAGGGAGGATCGTAAATATCCGAAACACTATGGAATTCTGAAACAAAAATTGGGGTTCTTTCAATTTTCAATATTTCGATCACTTACCCTTTCTCTTTTTAATCTTAATCAGCATAGTTCCAAAGAAACACAGTTTCCAAATTCATCATATGAAAATTCAAAGGCCCATGGCTAAAATGAAAAATAACGTCGAAAAATTGAAATAGTATAGTATTCAATTGAAAAATATTCTTCATTTTTATGGTATTTTTCAAAAATCTGCAAAATCTTCAAGAATGTAATCCAACGATTTGCAACCGGTTGCCCAGCTCATTGAAAACTAATACACCGCGAAAAAATTTTCATCAACATGGCAGATCGTGACTTGAGTATTTTTCTGCATGGCGTTGAAGAAAATACCATGTATTGAGAAAGAAGTAAGTAATCATTGTCGAATTCCATCAAGTTTGCTGTGGTTATTTTCAACATGGTTTGACGAGGGAAAAATATTGAAATTGAATAATAGAGGAAATTAGATAGGTAATTATTAGTAAAGGTAAGGAAGTATACTTTAATTATTATTTACCTAGAGACTTCCTGTTGACGATTTTTATACATATAAATATTTTTTTTAAAAAGAAAAATCAACAGAATTTTGATTGGAAACCATTAAAATTTTTCATAAAATTCAAAAACTTTCCTAAAATATAACTTTGGTTAATTTCTGTTCAAAATTCAAAATTTTAATATTCTTATATTTCATTATTTAATGCACTCCCTTTCAAAAAGAAATCGATTTAATTGCAATGAAAAGCAGTTTCAAAATTCAAGTAAAAATTCAAAGACTTGATCCTTTGAATACAAAAATATTTTTTGAGAAATTTAAACTGATCAATATAGGTTTACGTAGGTATTTGAGTCAGAAACAACACCATCTAGGTACTCGTAGCAAAGTAACAATAATTTACCTATCACAGCCTATTTGAATTGAAGATCATTTCAAAGTAAATAATTTTTTGTTATTATTAGTTTATTTTCGAAGGGAGAGAAATAATTCTACATAATCAGCTCTGTTGAGATGGAGGTGGGACGAAGGGTTCTTCGACTATGTCTCCAGAGGAAATCGCTAATACCTCATCCTCCGACTCTTGAGGGCTCAATTCAGACTACCTGTGAATACTTCCAGGAAATTTAATGATATTACATAAAATTATCATGAAAGTGACAAGTAAAACAGCGTAACATAAAAATCACGATTTCAGGATTCAATTGATTCATTTTTGTGCGAAAACTTGATAAATTCAGATTCAATTTTTTGTTCGGATTCCCCGAGAACGAGAAGGGCTCTTAAAAGCTAAAACTTCAGACTTCGACCGTAAATAAATGAATTCGTTCGTCGAAGATTTTTTGATTGTTTCATCATCTTTCAAAATTTTTTCAGAAAAATACACTTTTTCTATACTATTTTTGTAATGAAAAGTTCTTCTTTCCGAGCTTAAGGAGGGGGTTCGAGCTCCCTGAGTACGCCTATGAGAAGAGAAGCTCATTAAGAAACACTGTTTTTTTGAAATTCAGCAAATAGAGTGGAAAAAAGCATGAATTTTAATTTAATTGGATAATTATCTGCCATTGAAAGGCATTACTTTGAGAAGTAGGGACAAAAATTTTTGAAAAAAAAGCATCAAAAAGCTGAAATTTTTTTCATTAAAATTCACGTTTTTTCGTCCTACTTTTTGACTTTACAAAAACCGACGTTACTTGATGAGCTCCTCTTCTTCCAAAAAAACCGAAAATTTGTTGAAAATCTCAATCAAGATTGTCACGAAGTCTTCTGATAAATGAGAAGGATAATTTTTTTCATTCTAAAATATTAAATTGCTTGGGTTAGAACAGGGCCCTGGCTAGAAGGAAAGAAGATTCATACCCATCATTTTTTTTTTTAAACTTTATTTGGGTTTAGACTTTCAGGTCTATCAGCCCATGAAATGAAATAAATTGTAAAATTATTGAGCCCGAGCAAAATTTTTCAACAATATTCTCAACTTTCCTCAATTTTTCCAACCATTCCAAATCCATACTTGGGAAAAGTTGGGACTAGTTGGAAAAAAGTTGGGAATCCCAACTTTAACAATTTTTTCCAACTTTTTGCAACCTTGGGATCGTCTAGGGGAGGGTCCCCCACACCCTCCGGGTCGTCTTGTGTCTAGATTTTATGAAAGAAAAAAAAACTTACTAAAGTAAACCACTGTTTTTTAAAATAACAGACAAAATTAGTTACTTATTTTATAAAAAATCTTTGACTTTTTGCCTACAAAACAAACATTTTTTTAAAATTTCACAACCTGCCAAATTCCCAACCACATTTTTATCGCGATTTCCGAATTTTACGAATAGATTATCGGCAGATATTGATCTTTTCCAACTTCTCATATCCCTGCTCTGAGTAAATACCGAAAGGGATCAAAATTACAGACATTGTACCAATTTTTTTACATTTTTGGATAAAAATCAAGATTATTTCATTTTTATTTCGGATAAAATTCATCCGTTGGGAATTCTGCGCACAATTCCTGACAGACTTGATGCAAAAAATACAAGATCAGAGGTACCTCAATACCCCCTGGTGGAATAAGGTGGTATTTTTTCACCAAGCATCGATGGCAATAAACATGGAAACTATAAAAATCTTAAAGGGCCATAAAAATACTTGCCCTACACAATACGACCTCGCACCCTTCCGCAAACACTTCTCAAAGAACCACCTCCACAGTACCAACTTTACCTCTCGATAGCATAGAATTGCATTGGAAACCATCTCTCTAATTCCAACTCGGAGCCAGCTTCTTGGAGAAATTTCAAACGAAGATAAATTCAACGTGTTGTTTTCGCTTGTTACATTAAGTTTGGTTAAACGCGATTCAGTTATATTCCGGTTTCGTAAGTTTAATTCCATCGAAAATGTATTCAATTACCTTTATATTATATTTCCTTTTAATTATACCAGAACTTAAACTAGGTTCGCCTTCGGTCCAAAAAGCACACCATATAATTTTTGCCTTCAGTCGAGCCGCGGTGTAAAGTTTACCGAGCAGTTTTGCGTTGCATTAGGTACATGGAATACACATTACATTATGTGTACGCCCGAGATAGCGAAAATCTTCGCTTTTGCTAGCGTTTGTTGGATTGTATAAGGCGAACGAATATTTCAAAGTCTTACTAACGTGATGTGTGTAGGTTTCCGTGTTCTATACACACACGTATAGTAAATGAAGTAAAATTTTCGCAACGGGTCTTTTTGATAAAACGTGACAAATCGTACGAGTACGGTTATTAAAGGCGAGAAACTTTACGCACTTGTAAACTTTCATCCTGAATAAATATTTTCTTTGATATTCAAAAACGATGGCTTTCTTTAATGGAAACGTTAACACCTTATTAAGTAAAGAAACTTCGTATTTTACTCGCCTCCTGGCTTCACTTCTCCCTCGACCTCGCTGCGGTACTCCGAGTATAAGTTTAAAGGTCCTAAGGTACATGATGAGATACCCCCATTTCGTAAATTTCCATTTTTTTTCCCGAAACGATGAAAGATATCTGGATTTCAAATTCAAATATCCGTTTTCGGAATAAGCCTCTCATACGAAATATCTTTTAAAAAAAAATACAAATTTTATAATCACACAACGTGCGAAATTGCGTCAGGGAATAACTTACAGCGATCTGCGAAAACGCAATATAAGGCAACAGGTTCACGTAAGTGTACGTATAAAAATATCCATGAAAATTAAGCACCCCGGCTGGCTCACCCGGCCAATTTATTCGTACCCATGCGACGAATACGCTATCGAGTTTGAAAAACTCTTGGTACAGCACGTACAGCCTCAATAAACATACCGAATATCAAATTGACTATACGGTCGTAAATTTCGTACCAACCAAAAAACTTTCAACTCTTTTCTAAATTTTTCTTATTAAATAATAGAAAACTTCTCGTGTTATCTGGAAAAGGCGTAAAAAAAAATACCGCCATTATTCCAGTCTCAAATTGAGAAACCGGAGTAGAATAAAGGAAAGTTTTTATTATTCTGATCATATCCGCGACATCACATGACTTGGGACATCGACGGTAACTTTTCACTTCGACATGCCCGAGTTGAAATTCGTGTTTTTCGTTATTTTCGTTCTTCGCCTAAGGTCTAATTTTGAAATTAGGCCGGAAGTGGGGTACTTTTGAGGCTGCGAAGGATAAAAATAAGGGTAGGATGAGAAATGAGGGGATAGGTTTCAATGTTTAAATGTTGGTTTGTTTTGGATTCGAGTAAGGAATATCACGTGGATCAGGATCCTGTATAGAGAAAATCCGGGCCTGGGAGAAAATTGAAGAGCAAAAAAGGTCTTCCACAAGGGGGAGGGGGATTCAAAATTTGATTTTTGGGGCAATTCAATTTCAGAAATTATTGAGTGACTAAATAGACCAAAAAATACAATTTTTTGCAAAATCAATATATTGTCGCCTTTTTGCTTTCTTCTATCACACTCCACTTCATCTGAATTGAAAAACGTTATGAAATGGCGATTTTCTCGAAGAATTGTATTTTTGACAGAAACTTGATTTCCAAAACTTTTGAATTTTTTGAAAACATTGGATTTTTTATAACTTTTAAAGAACTAAAGAATGCTTTTTATTCGCAAGGATATGTTTTTTCTTTGGGGGAGGAGAGGGGGTCATTCCAACTTTTTCAAGGCGGTATTTCGCGTCACGCTGTTTTTACGACGCTATTTTCAATGGTGCTGACTTCCAAAAACATACTTTTTTTTATTTTCGAAATTAACTCATTGTCAGAAAGTCAGAAATTCATAGATCGATAGGGTTTTTATTCAACGATAGTTTAGAAATTTAATTCGACATTAGAAAGTCGAAATGACAGGAAAAATATCAGAAATTCAGTAGCTGATTTTTGAAAACTGGAAATTTTATTTAATAGGCAGAATGTCAGGAAAAATATCAGAAATTCAATAGCTGGTTTTTAAAAACATAAATTTTAATATTTTCGAAATTAACTTGGTGTCAGAACGTCAACATCTTAGTTTTACTCAAAATTAACTTCCAGAAAAAAAGTCAACTCTCGTTCTAATGCTCCAAATTTATTCGTAAAAAAACCATTCGATTCGTCTCGACGAGTGGATTCCGAAAATGTATTAGTTTTTGCTTTTTGGGCGATTTTCGAAAAAGTTGCCAAAATTCATTTACCCTTTACCGCAAAAAACCAACTTTTACCCAAATGCTCGAAATCGAATGATGAAAAAACCATTCCACAGTGCTTGAAGAGAGGATTCCGAAAATGTATTACTTTTTGCGTTTTGAGAAATTCTCGACCGAATAACCAGCATTATTCTCAATCTGCAATCCGCGCAAATCAATAATATCTCTCACCCAAATGCTCGAAATTGAATGATGAAAAAACCATTCTTCAGTGCTTGACCAGAGGATTCCGAAAATGTATTAGTTTTTGCTTTTTGGGCGATTTTCGAAAAAGTTGCCAAAATTTATCCGCGCGAGGTCTCTCCCAAAAATCTACCCTTCACCTCAAAAAACCAACTTTCACCCAAATGCTCGAAATTGAATGATGAAAAAACCATTCGTTTGTTCATGACGAAAGGATTCCAAAAGTGTATTGGTTTTTGCATTTTGACCAATTTTTGGCCGAGTTACGCGCGTTTTTCTTCATCAACTACCAAGGCCGCAAAATAGCTATCTCCCGTCCAAATGCTCGAAATGGGATGGTAAAAAAACCATTCGTTTGTTCATGACGAGAGGATTCCAAAAATGTATTGGTTTTTGCATTTTGAACAATTTTTGGCTGAGTTACGGGCATTTTTCTGCGGCGCCGACCATCCATCAACCATCCGCACCGGAAAAAAAGTCAACTTTCGTTCTAATGCTCCAAATTTTCTCGTAAACAAACCATTCGATTCGTCTTGACGAGAGGATTCCAAAAATGTATTAGTTTTTGCATTTTGGGTGATTTTCGAAAAAGTTGCTAGAATTTTTTCCCGTGTGGTCTCCCAAATTAACCACGTTCATTACGTCATCAATTCAGCATTCAGGCCTTGTGTATAGGAGGTTTTGCTAGCACACACACACCCGTTGATTATCTAAAAATAACAATCGGTAAAGTCCCCCCCCCACTTCGAGATCGTTGCCCAAAATTTGGCTCTGTATTGTACGAAATATTATTCAATCGTGAAAGAAATAGGAATGAATATTTATTAAAAATAGAAACAAGATTAATAGGTATCGACATCGACATGTTTTTTTTTCTTAATAAAATTGGTAAAATTGGTTTTTGTCGTTGAACATGTATTGACCTTAGTATTGCATTCTGAAACTTATTACCGAGTTATTGACCCATGACTTAAGTACGCGTCCGCTTTGTTATCCTACCTTAATTGAAAAAGAAGATGCTGGACACAAATTAGAAAGATACAGGATTATTTTCCATTTTTCCATAAGAAAAAATTGTTAATTTTGCTGATACATAAAATTTTAATATTCAAATGGCAAGTCTTTGAAAGCTGCATAGAAAGGCATCGAGATACCTGATTGAATACGAAGGTATTTAAATAATTCACATTCTTATTTCAAGAATCGAGGGATAATACGGTCGAAACCAACCGCAAATGGAATGAAAATAGAACCAACCAAAAAATACCTATTTCAGAGCGCCCACATCAGTAAATTTCATCAAGATTTCCATTTCTAATGCAAAGTTTTCGAATGAATGGTAATAAATCTCAAAACCAGGAATTAAACTGGACTCTTGTATTATGAAAAAAAAACCAACAGATTTCTATTTCACCCGAATCATTGAATCTCACAAAGAATTATTTTCTGTAATTAAATTTCGTACACGTATTTTGGAAAATTAATTTAATACAGGTAAGTAAAAAATTTCCAAGATTTAAGTATCATCAGGAGGTACAACTTGAACTTTTTGAATATTTTAGCTCAATGGTGAATATTCCAATGGTACTTTTTCGCTACTTCAATACCATTGAAAAATTCCACCCAAGTCGTTCCAATTTGATTATAGGTCTGGTTATTTGCAAACCGTTCGAAACACATAGATAATTACGACGCGACATTGGAAATTGAACGAAATAAATTCCATATTGTCGTACAAATAATTTCCGTTTCGCCGATGCTAATTACATAGCGACCAAGTTGCAAATAAAACATAATTCTCAAACACCTTTGTAAATTTGCTCCCCTTCTTCATTCTTACTTTTCAAGTACCGATGTTTAATTTCCACCGATATCGAATCCGATTCGACGAGAAAAAAAACTCGAAACTTTTGGGCTGTCGTTTGGCTCCGAGTATGCCGATGCCGGTGAAATATCCTCTCGTCTGCAAACTTGGATTTTAATAAAAAGTTGGCTTGCAGGTGAAAGTAGTTTTATTTTTATTCGCAAAAGTTTCGGAAATATAAACTTGCTTTTTATACTTTGAATTTATGTTGTACATATTTTACAACAGACGCAATAATCTAGACTATAAAACATTTAGCTGTATGGCTTTTTCTACCTGTGGAGGTTTTTTTTTTTTTTTTTTTTACGAGAAATACGCGAAGGTGTGCATACGTAATTACGATAAAGAAAAAGATACAGGGGTGAGTTTAGGAGGTGATGTAATTGTAATGAAGGTGGAAGATGCGATTCTAGTCGATGCTGAGAAGTGAAGTATTTTTATTGAAATTTTAATTTTTTTCATAATTAATTGGCCCATTTTGCTTTAAAAATACTCGAAAATTTCTTGTACTTATTTTCTAAATATTATTTTTGTTCCTAACGTAAATATTGGTAGGTTCGGTTAATTTGATCATCTCGATCTTTTTGTAATCTTATAAAGATTCAAAACGTTTAAAATATTTCATAATTTTTCCACAAATTTTCACAAAAAACAGAAAAATACAAAACACCAAATCATAGTCGAAGTATATTATCCAAAAACGGTTCAAAGGGAGTGTGGAGTTTTACTCTCCCAGACAGTTTTCAGTCGGAAAATAGTCAGAAAATCCGTGAAAATGATGTCAATATTTTTACTAAAAATAAAAAAAAGTAATTTTAATTGTCTAAATTCATTTTTAAATAGAGGAATTTTGCTGAAAACCCTTACAGCCAACCCCCATTCGACCGATTTTGTTCAATTTTTCAAAATTTTAATATTTAGGGTTCAAAAAATTTTTTAAAAAATGATTTTTTTAGCCGTATGAATGGCAGTGGTGAGAGCACGGGGAAATTCGTTTTTATTTTTCGCTGAAAATATTTTGAAAATAGATGTGAAAAAATATATTGAAGAACGGTAAAAAGAAAGAGAACAAAATAATGGGAATTTTTGTCGAGAACACGAGGACAAAGAATGAACAAAACAACAAAAGAATCATTGATTGAAGATCAGAAAAATGGAGAATGCGCAACATTCCTTTACCATTCAGGAACAGAAGAACGAAGAACAGAGACAGAATTTCCCTATTTCCCTGTTTTATCATCTTTAGGTTTTTTTTTTGAATTCTTCTGCTCCTGAATGACAGAGGAATGTCGCTTATTCCCTGTTCTTTTGATCTTCAATCAGTGATTCGTTCTTCGTTCTCATGTTCTAGACAAAAATTCACCTTCTGTTCTTGTTCCCATTTTCCAATATTTTTGTTTTCATTTTCAACTAAAAAAAAAATTGGAAAAATTCTGTACCTAGCTATTTTTAGTTCAAGATTTATTTCTATCTTCATTGTACCGGGTGCTCAATCAATTCTGGCTCCTCCTCCTCCTCCCCCCCCCCCCCCGATACCTTTTGGTGTTAAAAATCGTAAGTTGGTAATGCTTCGATCAAAATGAACCAATTATAAACAAAATAAACAAATACAAAGTATTGCCAACTTACGATTTAATGGTGAATTTGCCAAGCTTGATGAAATATGAATAAAAATATGTAGCAGGTTGTCCAAATTTGGGAAAATTCACCATCTATCTATCTTGGTACGTCTATAATAATTATTATATTTTTCCAAGTAGGAATATTTTTGTGAATTTTCCCAAATTTGGACAACCTGCTATTTTTATTCATATTTCATCAAGTTTGGCAAATTCATCATTTTGTAGTGAAATTTTCTCAAGTTGAAAAAATACGAGTGCAAAAAGTAAATTTCTCCAACTTCAAGGTCAAAATGGCAAATTTTTTTTACCAAAATGCTAAAGGTGAAGATATGGAATTTATAAGTTTAAATGAATACGTGAAATGGATGTATTATGCATGTTTATAGAATCACACAAACCACCCCACAGACATACACATAATAAATGAAGAAGTATTAGAACGGAAATGCGGAAGCCACCAGATTAACAGGCTTCTTCTAGTTCAACGAGCCAGAAACTGCGACTTTAGTTGCAAACGTGCCGGAATTTAATTAATTAGATAGTACGGGACCAATCACGGTGATTTGTTGTTTATGACCAGCGCTCATAAGCTGATTTGAGTTTTTTGATGACCGCAGGTTGCGGATTTGCGGTATTTACCGAAGACGGTGTAATTTGAATAGGTTTTTAGCCGATTAGATGTGTGTTAAGGGATGATGTCGCGGTGACTCGTCAAAGGTTTATGGGTTTATGGTGTCTGGATGGTTTTTTCCTATATGTGGTGAGATTCGAAGCGGCGTCGATGTGGCTGGGCGGCGGGAGAGTTTCATTTTAGTTTATAGTGGGTTGAAAATTTCTTTCCACGAGATTCTTCATTCTTGGCAACAAAATCAAAAGCTTTCAAATTGCTTCAGCAATTGTTAAGACACGATTTATTTGGCTGTAGGTGAGTTGATTCTCAAAGAAAAATTCGTGTGAAAATATAGGGGAATTGATTCCCCCCCTTTTTTTTATTGTTATGTACGGATTGATTCCCCCTTTTTGGGAGTAAATATACGAGTTGATTCCATTTTTTTTGGCGTAGTATGCATGAATTGATTCCCACTTTCTTTTGAATTAAATATAGGCACATGAAAATTTTGCGTTGTAGTGATTTCTATACATTTATACATTTTTTGCAGAGGTCGTGTCATTTTTCATATGGAATTGAAAAGTAGTATAATAGGAATTTTTGCAAATTTTCAAGAGAATTTCTGCGTTTAAGGGCCAAAATAGGACAAAAATTCAGAAGAATAGTTCGCAGCGTGAAATTTTCAGAAAAAATGGAAGCTTCAACCTAATTTGCAATTTTTTCAGTCAATTTTTCTTTTTCTTTTTTTAAATGGTTTACAGAACTCAAATCACTTTAAATTTGGTAAAAATTGAGGTTTGTAAAAATTACTGAGAAACATCTCATTTTAGAAAATTTTCAAGTGATTTCTGAAAAAATATATGAAAAATTATTTAGCAAAAAACACACATTGTTCCAGTAAATCTATTATTTTTTCTGAATTTTTTGAAATACCTACATTGAAATTTTTGTCCAATTTCGGCCCAAAAATAGAGAGGTAAAAAAACAATCGATATTGCAATTACTTCTGCTGAAAAAAATCGATGAATAATCGTCCAACATTATAAAATGGTCCATATAGGTATTTATTATTCTGTTCTTGGTCGAGCGACGCAAGTGTGAAGCTTGAATAAAATTGGGTGTAAAATGACCCAAAAAAATCCCACCATTTCTTCATATTTAATGCTTTAAAAATTGCTATCTGATGTACGTACTACGTAGTTCAGTTGGCATTTTAAAAAGTTATGAGAAAAAATTTCAATGTTTCGAACAACAAATCCATTTTTTCTTCCGATTAATTTCTGTAAAGTATTTTCTCATCGATTGAGAGTGATCTAAAAAACAACAGCTGATTTTCAATTTTTTTTTCATTCGTTTTCAAACTGTTTTGTTTTTTATATCATTGAGGTAATTTTCTGTCATTAATATGACAATAAGAACATGATGTTTGATTATCTCAGCAATAGTTCGTAGGATTTCATCATTTTTCATATTTTATATTTTCAATTATTATTACCTACTATTTATTGATACAATGGCAATTGATCACCGAGGCCAATTATAACAACGCAGAAAAATCATCGTCTATGATTGGGTTATTTTATAATGATAAAAATTTATTACATAATTCAACCAGTCGTCCCTGCAGGAGCTGGATACTGGTGTAAGTGGTAAGTGCCATATGTTGACGTACGTGCGCCATATTGTCATAAAAACTAAGATAATTGGTATTTTATGAGCTTGACCCGTTGCAATGATGTTCTAGAAACACTTATTACATTATTTCGACGTTTTTCTAATTCCATATGTGTATGTGGGTATGGGTACTAGGTAGATAACTCGTATTATATCGGAAAACACGTAGTTGCAAGAGTTACAACCCAAGGAAGATAACGACGACGGATGTACATTTTCAGGTACAGAAATGAAATTTGAAATTATCAGCCCGTAACTATTTTAGCCGAAAAAGGATTTCGACAATCAATATCGAAATTTTTCCAACCCTACATTTTTCAATGCATTCAATTCAATTTTTATTTCAAAATTGTATCAAATTTGAAAATTTTTTCCACTGTAATTTCTTTGTAAAAAAAAAATTGACAAGAAATTTTTCAAATTTTCCAACTTTCAATTTTTTTAAATTTCATTCAATTATCAGTTGAAAAAATTTATAAATAAATTCAAAGTGGCAAAAAATTGACAAGAAAATTTACGAAATATTCGAAAACATTTTCAAATACCTACAGAGGAAGAAATTACTTTTTAAAAATTACCTCGATTTTTTGTATCTCCAAGATACAAGTGGAGAGGAGCAGGGGTGCTCAAAGTGCATCTCATTTTGAAAAAAAACGCTGTTTTTTGTGTTTTTTTAGTCAAAAAAAAAATTGTGTGAGAAGCTGTCGTAGCACTTGAAAGTTTCGATTTGAGTTTCTATGTCTTCCTAAACCATCGCCACCCTTCTCCGATCAAAATTCAAGACAGCTACCAGGGGGTTGAAAAGTTGCGGATTGCAATATTCCAATGATATGAAATTTTCACGAAGCTGGAATGATTTTTTTTGATCGAATAATTTAAATGAAAATTTTCTTTCAACCACTGAAAGTGAATATTGAAGAAAGAATTTGGAAATTTTATACACCTGTGCATAACAAAAAAATCATAAAATTCCAAAATACGGATTTCATATCGACTTTGAATATTGAGTATCCTAGAAAATATTATGTAATTTTTTTTAAAATCACTGGAAGTATACTTCGGAATATTTGGAAAATTTTGTAAATCAGTGCAGCCAGTCGCTAATATCTAAATATTGTGATATTTTGATATTATGATGAACTCGAATGCATTATTCTATCGCTAAGTGATTGGGCCAATTTTTCCTTCCAATCAATAAAAATAATGTTTAAAAGACATATAGGATACGTTATCTTATGCACTCAACTAGATCGTTCGCTGATTTGAGAATGGATTATCTACGCCCAGTATTGTCGTCCACAAGCATGTGACAAATCGAAATTTTCTAAGAAAAATTTCAAATTTTTCACGTCTGATAATTAAAATTAAAATTGTTGTGAATTTTTCGAATGATAAAAAAATTAATTCGAGATCAACGTAAATTCCGTAATGTAGCATGTCACGATTTGTAACTGGCTGCATTGACGTACAAAATTTTAAAAAATTTCCGAAGTATACTTGGGGTACTTCTAGTATTTGAAAAAAAAACATATATTTCCAGGCGAAAAAATAATCAATTTAAAGTCGATACAAAGTACGTATTTTGAAATTTTATGATTTGCTATTGGCTCCACTGGTGTATAAAATTTTCAAATTTTTTCTTCAATATTCACTTTTAGTGGTTGAAGAAAAATCATTTAATTACTCGATCAAAAAAAAATCATTCCAGCTTAGTGAAAATTTCATATCATTGGAATATTGCAATCTGCAACTTTTCAACCTCCAGGTAGACTTCTGAGTTTTGAGTTTTGATTGGAGAAGGATGGAGATGGTTTAGGGAGATGTAGAAACTCAAATCGCAATTTTCAAATGCTACGACAGCTTCTCACACAACTTTTTTTTTGATTTAAAAAACACAAAAAACAACGTTTTTTTCAAAAGGAGAAGCACTTTGAGCACCCCTGCTCCCCTCCATTTGCTCCTGAGGGCTCAAAATTTTGTGGGAGGTCTCCCACTCAGAGTGATCCATCCCACCAAATTTGGTTAAGATCCAAGATGTTTTTTTTTTCACTTGAACTTGGAATAACTTTAGGACTATTTTTGGTAAAAATAATTCTGTACTAAGAGCAGTTTTAAAATAACACATTGAAAAGTTCTAAGTATAAAAAGTAATATGTATATGTAGGTACCTCCAAAAATTGAAACAGTTACACTACAGACTCGAGTAACTTTGTAAACCTTACAAAGGAGAAACATCCTCTAAAAATACCAAATCTACGTTACAAGATAACAAACAACTAAACGAATCGAAAGAGAGTCGAATGACATCATCAAAAGACTCCGTACAATCTGGCCTGGCTAGAATCCCTCTTTTATTCTCATCAACTCGACCTCGACGAGATGACGATGTCGAAACTTCGAATGGGAAAAACCGAAGAAAAGTTTAATAAACCCACTAAACCGGAGATGAAAGCGATAAGAAATAATGTGGTCGAGTAATACCCGAGCTAATAATATCGACAAATCTTTCACGTATTTAGCAAACAAACCCCTGCCTTCCTTCTTCTGTGGTATTTTTCTCTTCAACTTTCGCATATTTTACGCCAAGTATTAACCGGAAAATGGTTTTTATTAATAAGGTGCCCGGGTCACCCGCAGCCATTAAGCTGTTGCCGAGGTTATATGTGATGTGAGGGGGGAGGGGAGTTATCGAGCTTTCGAGTTTTCGGATCGAAATCTTAATAACTTACGTAAGACAAGAAGCTTAAGTATTCACATTCGACGTTTTAAGTCAACATCAACACACGTGTGCTTCTAAAACTTTACATGTATCGGTGAAAACCTTATATTATGTACATATCCTATACGTATATGCGGATAGGTATATACCTAGCTGCGTATTTATCGCTATGTGTGCATTGAACGAAGATCAGTAAAATTTTAAACTTATATTGTACCCATACTAGGTGAAAATTTTAATCAAAACTATAAAATGGAGTAGAACGCCATACCCGAAGATTTTCTCTTCTTAACAGCGTTATTAATAATGTCGACAAATGGAGTTTCACGCTCGTCCATAAATACAAAATAATCTTCAATACTTCCGTAATGTATAAGTAACTTTATTTTATCAAGTTTTAGTGAAATTGGTTCAGCTATTTTGAGATATTAATTTTCTAAACGAACCATGCTTTCTAGTCGCGCTCAATTTAAATTAGATTTATAGGTCTATTTTTTTAAAGCTTAATTATTATTTTTTCAAAAGTACAGGAGTCGAATTAAATTTTTCTTACATCTATATCTCCTCAATTAATTGAAAAATCAAAAGTCGTTAAAAGCAGCTATGAGTTTGAATAGTCCAGTGGCAAACTGTAAGTAAACGGCAAAAAATGATAATGGCGTGAAATTTGGTATGATGAACAAGGACACCAAAAGGAATTTTTTGAGCCCCAGACCCCATAGGAGGGGGAGGGGGGAGGTTCAAAAGGAGGTTCAGCCCCCCATTTTTCGAAATTGGATCATCGGTCTTGTTTTGGTGTCATTTCCATATAATTGAATCCCGCTGAGTTCAAAAATGCCATCAGTTTCAAAATTCAAGGCAGAGAAGTCCCTCAAATTTGAGATTTCTCAACCCTTGTTTTCGTATTTTTGCTAAAAACGGCCCAAAAACTACGTTTTTTCAACTTTGCACAACCTGTCGACCTCCCAATCAAATTATTATTAAGATTTTCGAACTCTACGGGTAAATTACCACGTATAATCACCTTTTACAACTTCCCATACCCCAACTCTGAGTGAGTGAGGGGGCCTAAAGTTGCTAAAATTGAGCCAATTTTTCACATTTTTGGGTAAAAATCACGATTATTTTATTATATACGCGAGAATATTTATCGATTGAGGTTATTTCCCAGCTTGTAAGTTTCTTGTACCTATTCAATAACTTTTTATCCCGTTTCAGGATATAAAAATCATACTTTTTTAAAAGAAAATATAAAACTTTTTTTATTGATAATGAACATCTATGCCACGGCAAGGCAGACAGAGGCACACAACTGGATACTTCGGTTCAAACTTTTTACCAAAACCGGACTTGCACTGAAAAAGCAATGATTTGTGGCATCATAAGACTTTTTTAAAAAAAAAAATCTGTACTCAAGGATGTAGGTATTTATAAGAAAATGAATAAAAATCAGTGGCATATCGTGTAACTTTCAGGCCATTTTGATATACTTAAATATGTTTGACAGAGCCGGCGAGAAGGGGGAAAGGGTGCAAAGAGTGCATTTGCACCGAGCCCGCATTTTCTCACCTCAAATATTAAGGGTCCGCAGGGGCCCGGCGAGAGGGGGTACGAGGGAGTAAATTAAAAATTTGTACGAGGCCCTAAATTCAATTTTTTCGTGGGGGAGCAAATTTTTTTGATAGTTTATTTTTTTCTGAAAGAATTTCAAAAAATGACAATTTCTACGTGAAAATTTGAAATTTTTTTCTGAAAATGTGGGGATCAAAAGGAAGTGACCAAAAAGTGACCTTTTAGACGTGAAAAGTAACCAAAAGTGACTGAAGTCGAAGAAAATGACCAACAGGCTGATGCCTGTGAAAAATCATGGAAAATTGGTTGTAACCATGAACTGCTACTATGCAGAAAACAGTATGTAATCAAGCTCTGCTACCATGGAGGAAAATTCAAAAAAAAAATTTAATTACAAAAATGAAAAAAATTGATTTTTTTGTTCTTTAAACAGTTTTTTGAAAAATTTTCGTCCTCGCTTCGTTGGGGCAGTATTCTGTTCATTATTTTGAAAATTAATTAATAAACTTTCACTGATCTTTCAGTCAAAAATCACGTTTTCCATTTAATTCTTATTTTGCCAAGAAATCAGTCATTTTGACTGAAAATCACTGATTTGAAAACATGAAAAATGAGCCAAAAAATATCACCAATTGAAGCCAAAATTTCAGTTTTTTCAACCTTCTACCAAAAATTTCCGCCCTTGTTTCGCTCGGGCTTTAATATAAGTATTTCTTACTTTCAGAATTTTCAATCGATTTTGACTTGATCCAAAGAATGAAAAAAATCCTTTTTTGTTTCCAAATTTCACTTTAAATCCTTGCTCAAGTTTATTCCTATCGCCGGCTCTGATGTTTAAATTACCTATTTAAATTCAATTTTATAATCAAATTTATTTTAATCATATTTTCAATCATTTATTTATTAAAATATTTTGAAATGGAAAATTTTTGAGCGAAAAAATGAAGTGGTTTGAAAAACTTGATAGAATTCAACTTTTTCAAAAAAAAAAAGATTCAATTTTTTTCAAAAATTTTCCTTCTAATGTGATGAATTCTTTTTATATACGTACATATTTTAATAATATGTACCTAATCTTCAATCTTTTAAATGAATCGGCAATTTATGTATCCAACAAATTATTTATTCCTGTTCTTGACGAATCATCAACAGAACTGTATAAATATACTATACGCGAGACTTCGTAAGTAATTTTTAAAATTGGTTTTCAATTTTCACTTTACTTTACTTTTCAATAATATTACGAACGAATGGACGTTTCGAGTGAGTTGTCATTCAGCATCACTGCATCAGCTTTCAAAAGTAAGTATTTAACGATGAAATCGGGAGGCCCTCTTTGGAACGAAATCAACATTCAAAGAATCTGTTGATCAATAAAATTTAAATAGATTCGAATAAAATTCATAATTTTTTATCAAGCTTAATCACCTCGCGCGGACGAATTCCCATCATTTGTTTGAAAATATCTACAACATCAGAAGCAATCTAATTACTTCATCTTTGATTCAATTCCTCAAACACACAGCAAAATAATCACTCAGAACAGTGATCGTCCGTTTTGCTCATTTTTTAAATTATAAAACCTTGAAATCTATTTCTTGCGGCATTGTTGCCGTCGTCAAAATAAGTAATTCGTAAACACTCCCCTATTACACATTTAGCAACTCATGAAAATTATTATATTAAAAGAAATAAAATAAGGGGTGACTACCATATCCTTATAAGTATTACACAAGACGAGCGCGAGAATCAGTTAAAAGCGTATAAACGCTTTGAAAAATTTATTAAATCGAATTTGTTTTTCGTGGTTTTCAGAAATTGAATTATTTTCCACGAATCTGTGCTTTGAATAAATGTAAGCCTAGCAGGGGTTTTTCGTTCATTAGAGCCGAAGTTTTCAATAATGTTAAAAGTATCAGCTTGATTCATTCTGATTGAACGTAGTGAAACGGAAAATTAAATACGGGTGGTTTTTCAAACGCAACTGAATTTATTTCGAATGAACTCTCGTCGCGTTCGTAGACCTTAATAAAATAAGAAAATTCGATAAATTTCATTTGTTATGGTGTGGTTTTTTTTCAGCAGTGTTGTTATATTTTTGTCTCGAGTTTCGTCCTCGATGGTATTTTTTTCTCGGTTGGAAAGATCGTGCTACTGTTTGGAGAATAACTCGCAAATATGGTGCGATGGTTAATTGGTTATAGGATTAGGAAAGGGTATGGCGTTGTTGACCAACGATTAGGAATATTGAAAAATAATTATTTAATTTTATTATTTTTTTGAATATAAAGGAAGTGTAATGAAAAAATATTCAATCAGAATTACTTATATTAATTTCAAAATAATTTTCCAGATTTCTACGCTAATTTACGAGACAACGTTAGTCAATGAAGATCGATGAGCAGAATGAGCAGAAGTAGATATAAAGTTTATCCTTTGTGCCTCTAACGTGGTCTTCAAGTGAAAATTGTTGAAAAAATATTTCATTCCCTCATAAAAATTGAAAATACACTCAAATGGAAAAAGTTGTTAATTACTAAATTCATTGAAAAAAAGTGATTCTTGAAACGTAATTTCTGTACTTTATCAACTGTTTCTGTTTTTTTTTTTTTTTCTGAAAAGGTTTTAATTACTTTCAGAAAAAATGTGTTCACTTTGTTTGAATGTTTACTTTAAGAGGAAAGTTTTCAACTCGAAATAATATTTTGAGCCTGAACAAAAATAAGTCAAAAGTAAATTTTCTGTTAAAAAATATGAATTTCAACTCGAGGTTACAAATTTTGGAAAATAGTGGTTTAATTGATCAAATAAGTCATCAATATGGGTAATCTACATATAAAAGCTCAAGTTCATATACGAACAATTTTTTGAATTTTCTCAGTAGCTGGAAAATTCCAAAAATTTTGGAAGCTTCAAAATTCCTCAAAACCACTTCAAATCTATATCAGAGGTCGAAAATACGGTAGGTACACATCAAATTTTAGTTTTTTTCGTGGATTAGATTATATTTTCATAATATTTGATTTTAAAATTTCAAAAAATTCGCCAAAATTCAAGAAATGAACCTGAGAACCTAAAATTTTGAATATGGGTGAAAGGTTTTTGAGGGCACTAAGTTTGCTAATTTTTTGAATTTAGCAGAGCTCACATCAACACTCAATTTTGAAAAATCGTGTGCGAAAAATGAGTAGAAATAGATTCTCATCAATTTGAGATCACCGAATTTGAAATAAGACTTCATTTTTCGATCCAATTCTTTTCTACTATTCAAAACACCTTCTTACATAATTACATAAAAAATTAGGGAAGGGGTCGGATTGGAGCGTAGGTATGGGATTTCTCCTCCAGGAAGGGGGGAGGGAGGAGGGGGGGGGTATTCGTGACCTCTGAGAATCTGAGAATTGGATTCAGTGAGTCGAAGTATCATGATTTCGATATCAAACACGTTTCTATAGGGAGATTTTAATTTCTCTCCTGGGCGAAAACAATGAGACTGAAGTTGCGTTCAATTTGGATTGAAATACCAAAATTTATCCTCAATCTTAGGCATAAACAAAGTACAGCCAATCAAATTTTTCATTCTTGACAGATTTCGATCGATCATTTTTTTCATCCTACTAAAATTATGTTTTTTTTTCACGATAAATCCAGGGGTAAGAAAATATGCTGATCAATTTTTGTATTTGAATGAACGATTTAGCACATTCTCTGTTTCTTGGCATATAATTTACCAAAAAATGACTTCAAATTTGGGTATACCTAGCCCAGGATGAATTATTCACCCAAAACGAAAGTCATAAGGTGCATTGGTAATAGAACTGAACATCATTCAACAATTTTCCTTCACTACTTTCGATAATGTTGAGCGTTATACTTCGTGTTAGAACATATTTTCCAAAACCCTCCTACTTTGGACTCTGCATTTCCTCACCAAATAATCATACAAAAAATTTCTCGAAAAAGAAGTTACGAAAAATTGAATATAAAGTTGAAAAATTCCGAGCTATTTTTTCTATTAAATCAAATCTTGAGGAATTGTCCCGGAAAAACCATCCGGGATGGAACTTTCATGAAAACGGATTCTATGGAGGGGGAACTTTCTAGAGGTTAGTCAAAAGACCACCCTCGGCAGTTCTTCGCAATAAATGCTCGATTAGCCATTTTTTTCTCCAATTAGCCTTCGACTATCATGGAAAAAATATAAATCGATAAGAATTTTTCCAATATTTACAGACACCTTACAATTATATCTCATTTCCTCGTCGAAACTTCGCGATTCATAATTCGCCAATCCGAGAAATAGAAAATTACTCGAAATCATCATCCCAAACACAAACTTTCAGTTTGAAACCCGACTCATCGAACTAATTATACATAATCATGCGATTCGATGCATTTACAAAGGACTGGTATAATTATTAGTTTGAAGGAAGAACCTCACTCGTACCACGATTCTTTTCAAGTTCTTACCGTGATTATAAATTACGATAGATGTAAGGGATCTACTGCCATACAAAGCATCGACGACGACGGCGGTGGCGGCGAAATTCTTCCCAATGAGGGTTCTTTTTTTCAACGATACTGTACGTAATTCATCCTACGTATACTTTTGAATCATCGCGTAAGTATTACGGCGCGGCGTCAGTTTTGTAATCAATTTAGCTCGTGTGTTATTATCGAGAATTGTAAGGATTAGACTTGTACGTCCTCCCATAGGAGTCGTAGCCAAGACCTAACCCTCTTACAAAAGAAATGTTAATCTGCTTTTCCTACCCCCCGTTTACGCGACTGGCCCAATGACACGAGTAAAATATAGCCAAGAAATTTGCCCGTCCGAAGGGGTCGAGTGAGTATAGAGTTTGAAAACTCGGCGCGCATTTCAAAGTTATATCTTCATTTTGTTATTATGGATTTTCGGTTCGGGGTTCGGTTTAATGTCTTTCTTAACCTTTTACAAGTTATTGGCTCGTATCCGGTGGGAAACGCGAAAAAGCAAGGCGGTAATCAGATCGCGTTTAATTTTCAACTTGCAAATGCAATTCGATTGCATAGTTTGGAAATAATCGGTTTCCATTTATACTTCCGTGAAATGTTCTGTACGTAGACGTACCTATAATTTTCTAAGTGTACAATAAACACTCGATAAATTATGTTTTTTTTTTTCTGAAAAAAAATTAATAATGAATAAAAAATATTGAAATAAGGTAGTCGATCACTTGCAATAAAATAGTCGTCGAGTTGTGGTCTTCTTATCGTTCATTCATAATTTTCTGCGCCTGTGGTTGAAAATCCTCACTGGTAGCGCTATCTAACTTTCCGACAACGAAACTGCATCACACAAGAGATAAAAATCGAACATTTTGAACAACAATGAAAACATTCGCAAACCAGAACACAATCGAGGATTTGAATTTTTTAAATACAATAAATTATGAAAATCTTACACTTTACAAATTCCGTTGAATTGGCCGTGGCTGAAAACCCCATTCTAGACACATCGCACGTCGAATAGGAGCGAAATTTTTTTTTGAAATTTTCCCCCAAAAAACAGAGAAGGGGTTAGGTTCATGCTTTTTTTCGATTTTTGATTTTCAAAAAATTTTGAGTTAGCAGTGGTAATTTACTAATTCGAGGTCGCTGATTCCGAATCCGGTGTCCGTTTTCGGTTTCGAGCCTTTGTTCTCGAGTTATGGCCGTTTTTCGGGCCATGCGAAGGCCGTCGCTGCAAACGAACGTCAAATTCGTATTCAGCGACCTCGAATTAGTCAGAATACACATGTTTTGCATTTTTTCAAGAACCTTTTCGAAATTGGTCAAAAATGGCCTGAAAAAAGGCCATTTTCTCGGAAAACCAAGCGAATTGAGGCCAAACTGACCGCGCCGTTGAATTGGCCGTGGCCGAAAACCGCATTCCAGACACCTCACACGTCGAACGGGAGCGAAAAGAAATTTTGAATTTTTTTCCCCTAAAAAACAGAGAAAGGATTAGTTCATGCTTTTTTTCGATTTTTGATGATTTTCAAAAATTTCGAGTTAGCAGTGGTAATTTACTAACTCGAGGTTCGCTGATTCCGAATCCGGTGCCCGTTTTCGGTTTCGAGCCTTTGTTCTCGAGTTATGGCCGATTTTTACCCGAAAAATGCGATTTTCGGGCCATGCAAAGGCCATCACTGCAAACGAACGTCAAATTCGTATTCAGCGACCTCGAATTAGTCAGAATACACATGTTTTGCAATTTTTCAAGAACCTTTTAGAAATTGGTCAAAAATGGCCTGAAAAAAGGCAATTTTCTCGGCAAACTAAGCGAATTGAGGCCAAACTGCCGCGCCGTTGAATTGGCCGTGGCCGAAAATCCCATTCTAGACACCTCGCACGTCGAACGGGAGCGAAAAAAATTTTTGAAATTTTTTCCCCAAAAAACAGAGAAGGGGTTAGTTCATGCTTTTTTTCGATTTTTGATGATTTTCAAAAATTGAAAAAAAGCATGAACTAACCCCGTCTCTGTTTTTTGGGAAAAAAATTTCAAAAATTCGAGGTTGGCAATCGACTACATACATACGGTTGCCGTTAATATACCCACACAATTAAACACTCGAGTAAGTAGGCAGATGTACCTATGGTAATAATTGAGACATTTTTTATTTGTGTTGGGAATTGTTCAATTTTCTCAAATACATACACATCACCTAATTACAAGTAAGTAGATAAAATCGATGGTTCAATTCAACATACACGATATTAAAGTAGGAGGGGAATCGTAGAAGCGAGGTTATTGTAAACATTCAAAATAATGGTAATCGAGTACTTAATTCACAAAATAAATTTAAAAGAAAAAAAATTAAGAAATACCAAATTGGTAATTGTCTATCCTGAATGAAAAAATAATTAAAGGTAATGAAAAATTATAAAAAGGTATCTAATACCTATTTAGAGCGCATTTTTTTCTAGCGGTAAATATATCGTAAGTACTAAGGTAAACAAATACACAATAAATCGACAAAAAATAATTATAAGTACCTTGGCGAATAAATAAAAAGGAAGTACCTAATTGAAATCACGAACGCAACAACTCGCGTATCTAATAGCTACGGTATCTCATCGTCAATACTCAATACCTCACAATAACAATAGGTAATAAGTTTCATCAAGTACACCATCGTGAGTCTGTCTCATCACTACTTTTGCACCTCCCTAAGTATCAGCCATCCTACCTCAAAAGGTCAACCATGATGAGAACACATTCCGGAAAAAATTTCAGACCCCTAGCGCAAGTGTTTTCGGAGAAAGGGACCAAAATGTGTTTTTTGTTTTTTCAATGGGTTTTTTAGTATTTTTGTAGTTTTTCGCCAACTGTAGACAAAAGTTTCGAGTTTTTTTTTAGATAAATTTTAGGGAATTGTAGGAACCCTAAAAAAATTTCTTCAAAATTTTTGGTTCATTTTTCGCCGAGTTATGGCATTTTAAAAATTTTGAGCGGCCATTTTGTCTTGAAAGGTCAAAGGTACAATGGAGCATTTTCCCTCAAAAGATGTGCCATTCATTCATAAATATACCACAAAAATTTCAACAAGTTGGAGTGGTGGAACATTGTTAAAAAAAATAAAAACTAACCACCCTTCGCATGTAGCGCGTACAGTAACGTTGCATTTCCCACGGCACTCTCGTGGGAAGTACGATGTTCACGGGCTCATAACATGTCAATGAAGAAATTCGAAAAATAGCCTAGTTATTTTTGGTCTGAACCTCGAGAACATGAATGAAATCTGAATTATTCTAAAAAATGACTATGCCCTAGGTGAAAAAACTCAAAAAACGAAGAAAGTAAAAAAATATGAAAAAAATCGAAATACCTAATTTAACTAATTTCTAAAAACGAAAAAAATGACCAAGTAGTCGATAAAAATGTGAATAACTCCGAACAGTTTATTTTTAGAAATGAAAAAAAAATGAAGAAAATCGAAAGAAGTAGAAAAAATTTTTTTAAAAAAATTGAAACAACTGAAGCTTTCATTTAAAAAATGACCTAAGACCATTTAGAAATTTTCACCTTGGAGAATCATTGCGAGAAGAAACTTGCAGGGAAGAAAAATTCAAATCGAAGTTGAGTTGAGAAATGCAGAATAGCAAAAAGTAGGAATAAAAAATTGTCCGGTCCGGAGGAATTCACTACCTCATATTTTTGCTAATTTTAGCAATTTCTATATTCAAGAAACAAGGTAAGGGAGGAAAGTTCATTGAAAAAAGTTTTGACTGTTCCTACCCCGAACAGTAAACCATAACAGGAAAACATTCCAACAAAAATTTCGAACCTTTGAGAAAATAATTTTCTATTTTCAAGACTTGTATTTTTCATAATAAACATGAGCCCGTGAACGTCGTACTTCCCACGAGAGTGCCGTGGGAAATGCAACGTTACTGTACGCGCTACATGCGATGGGTGGTTAGTTTTTATTTTTTTGACAATATTCCACCACTCCGATTTTTTTGGAATTTTTGTGGTATATTTATGAATGAATGGCACATCTTTTGGGGGAAAATGTTCCATTGTACCTTTGACCTTTCAAGACAAAATGGCCGCTCAAAATTTTTAAAATGCCATAACTCGACGAAAAATGAACCAAAAATTTTGAAAAAAATTTTTCAGGGTTCCTACAACTCCCTGAAATTTATCTAAAAAAAACTCTAAACTTTTATCTACAGTTGGCGAAAAACTACAAAAATACGAAAAAATCCATCGAAAAAACACATTTTGGCCCCTTTCTCCGAAAACACTTGCGCTAGGGGTCTGAGATTTTTTCCGGAATGTGTTCTCATCATGGGTGACCTTTAGAGGTAGGAGCGGTCAAAATTGGTTTCAAGGGCAGATTCACCATACTTGACCGGCTATACCCTTTATAACTTCAAAACCTTCTACCATTTCTCTCATTTCAAAAATGAAAATTCAAAATATTTCGGCACGGAGAACTAACATTAGGTACATTTCAAAAAAATTTCAACCAGCTATTTCAACTGAAAAAAATTTCGTGCTGCAAAGAATATTTTTCATTCATTATTTTTTTCATTCATTGTAAAAAAATTTCTAATCGATGTAACTGGTTGTCATTTTTTTCAAAATGTAGCTAAATGTTAGTTCTCTGAGCCACAAAATTTTGAATTTCCATTTTTGAAATGAGAAAAATGGCAGACGGTTTTGAAGTTATAAAATTTCATAAATGAAGCAAGCAATTGCCCAATTCACGCATTAGGCAAAAATTTTGCCTATTTCATGAATTCGGCAATTACATGGATGAGGCGTAACACATACAAAAATAAGCAGCAGATAAGAAGGTAGGTACTATGAAAATAGTAATGAAACAGAACATCGACGACGACGATGATATAACTACGACGACGTTAATGAAAAAAACAATGATAATAAAGATAATAAAATTAACAATATCACAGCGCACTACTACGAAGGAATAAAAATAATAAACATACGCCGTACCTAATGAAAATGTACTTTTGATGAAAATGTCGGCAAAAGCTACGGTACCACCGAAAGAAAAATTTTGAAAAATAAAAATATCACACGGCCGACAAAAATTTACAATAATAATATTAATACCTAATAACAATAATAATGATAAATAATAGCAAAAAATTTGCATGAAAAATCAAGCGAATCAGGAAAACTCGACATTTTGAATTTCGACTACTATCGGACACACGAAAGCTAATTTCGACGCTGTTAGTTTTGTATGAAGATCATTTCTGTCGTAGGTATTTTAAATAGACCCAACAACCGGCGATGAATGGAGGAAGGAGTAAGGGGTGAAAATAAGATTCGCAGCGGATACTTGAATTTCAACAGAAGCGAGCACATTCATCGGGTGTTGATACGAAAAAAATCAACTTTTCAGCATGTACATCGCAGACTGCATATTATGGAGACGAAAAAGAAAGGCCGGAGAGGTGGGAAATTATGATTTTTCAATTCAAGCTCGAGTTGGAAACACGCGCAGCAACGGAAATACAATGAGAACGAAAATTCGTAGTCGAAACACTTGAAGCCAAATATGTAATAGATATAGGTAGGTAATGTATTAGATAGGTAAGTATAAAGGTATTTAAGTAGAGATCTCGAGTTGATATTCACCGATAATGGCGAACATAATAATTAAGAGTTTTGGTAGGTAGGCAAACGGTTAACAAAGCAGCAATAGTTGATCACTCGATTAGATATGTGCCGAATGAACGATTATATTTAAAAAGTAAAAAAGAATCAAGTTGATTGTACTTGGCAATTATTAAAAATAAAGGAAGAATCGGTTTCATAAAATATCACGACAAGACACGCACCCGGCGAGTAGAGAGAGAAAGAGAAAAAAAAAGTAAAATCCATCGAAAGATATGCAGCACGTGGCAACGTGCGAGTACAATAAGGTTATACACATTTCCAATTACTTAATCCGCGAAAAATACATAAATACTTACATAAAACAATCAAAGATATGTACCAGTTGGAGAATAAATCCAAAAAGAAAAGAAAAAAATTAAAAGAAGGAAGGCGGAAGAGCAGACAAATTGCATCAAGAATAGGAAACTAACAAACGAAATGGAATAAAAATGCGATACAAGTACCGAAATTTCAATTTCAACTCAAAACGAAAGAAAATCAGCGTATAAAAACGCGCATTTAGTATCTAATTTTTAGAGTTTTTATTGCCGAAAAGAAATATTGCAGGGATTGCCGCTACATTGCAATCAAGACGAGTACTCGCGACTAGGATCCATATAATCGTCGCGCGAAGAATAATTCAACAAGCCGTTTCAATATTTTCCGATAAATTGGTATTACCGCAAGAATCGGCGGATGGCATTTCAATAGAAAAATGCCGGCGTTGCTGATGCGGCGTCGGCTGTTGCTGTTGAATGGTAGGTAACGCGTCGTCGTCGTCGGTGGTGGTAGTAGCGGCGGTATTGGCGGCGACTGAGGTGACTGCGACGGGGAAACCATCTTTGGCCGTCGACTCCAGTTGGACCGGTTCGTAGTAAACGTCGATTCTGTCGGTTTGCGTATCGTCGACATCGCTTTGATTATCTCCGATTTCGATAGCACCGGTTCGTTGCAACCGAGCCTACGTCATAAGTCACAAATTTCCGAATTACAGGCACGTACGCGCATAATAGGGTGGAGTGGGGGAAAAAATCATATCTTGGATTTCGACCAAATTTGGTGGGGTGGTTTACTTTGAGTGGGAGACCTCCCCAAAAAAATTGAGCCTACAAGGAGGAAATGGAGGGGAGCAGGAGGTGCTCAAAGTGCACCAAAAACGCTGTTTTTTGTTTTTTTAGTCAAAAAAATAGCGCGAGAGGCTGTCGTAGCACTTAAAAGCCTCCGATAAAAACTCAGAGCGCTACCAGGGGGTTGAAAAGCTGCAAATTGCAATATTCCAACAATACGAAATTATCACGAAGCCGGAATGATTTTTTTTTCATCGATTAATTGAACGAAATTTTTTTTTTAACCATTGAAAGTAAATATTGAAGAAGAAATTTGAAAATTTTATACACCAGGGCAGCCAACAGCGAATCGTAAAATCCCAAAATACGAAATTTACCTACCTATATCGACTTTAAATTGATTATTTTTTCGCCGAAAAATATCATGTTTTTTTTCCACTCCACCCTAGTGCATAATGTACATGGAAACCAGAGATGTGGAAACGCGAAAAAAACGTTCCCGTTCCCGTTTCTCAGAAACGTTTCCAAAAACACATTTTTGTTCCCGTTCCTGTTTCGTTTTCGGAAACGTGATTCCGTTTCCATCAATTTTTTTCAAAATCTGCCTGGAAATTTTTTTAAAGGGCACAATTTTTTTTCTCACTCCACTCCAAAAGGTTTTGAATATCAATATTTTTAGGGGTTTTAGCCTTTAGCCATTGCATTTATATTAAGCAGGTATCTACACAAAAATACAGTGTTGGAAAACTGGAATCGGAACTAGAATTAAAAAACTGGAACTGAAATGAAAACTGAAAACAGAAAACTGGAACTGGAGCTAAAATTAATTTCGGTTTTATACCAGTTCCAGCATTTTTTGAAAATTTTTATTTTTCCTAAATTTTTCATCAATTTTTACACGATTAAAATCATCTTCTTTGTGTTCTTCCCTCACATAACACATTATTTTTTTTTCGAAAAATTCAGGGTTTGCCAACAAATTTCTAAACAGAGTAAAAAAACAGAAAAAATTCAAATTTTCGAAAATTTGACGTGGAGAAGCAGAAAATTGAGATGTTCAATATTCTATTGAAAATTTTTTACTAAAAATTGAAAAAAAGACCCCAAAATAACCTTGAAAATTTATGTAGAAAAGTGAACGAAGAAAAATGAGTTGTAAATTTGAAATTTTTTGTTGAAAAATTAAAGACTCGGGAAGTCATGGCCAGGAGTCATCGGGTTCTCCTGGAAATTTTTCGTGCTGAGCTCGAATATATATGAAAAGTTGAAAAAATGAACCTTGAAAAGAAAAAGAAAAACAAGTTCAATTTTTACCGAAAATTTCTTCGTTTCCGTTCCCGTTTCTCGGAAAGAAACGTTTCCGTTTCTCTAAATTTGGCGTTTCTGAGCGTTTTTGGGGAACGTTTCCGTTCCGTTTCCGCAACACTGATGGAAACCTCGCCGAAGAAGCGATGACAAGAAAGAGAAAAAAAAATACGCGCAAGTGAGACGAGACTGGGAGGTGAAAGCGAAAGTGCGAGCGACGCGACGTAAAGAACCTACAGTGCGACGGTGAGTTTGGTTCATACCTGCGATCGAGAATCGTCTTCGCATACGGTCGCGAAAAAAGCGTCACCCTCGAATCTCGCAACATCGCCGCTGTTACTTTTCGCCATGCGGTGCAAAAGCAAGTCTTCCATCAACTGGTAGTCGCTTTCTTCGGCGTCTCTCAACGTTTCTTTTTCCAAAAAGGCCGCCATTTCGGAATTTGACATTTCGGACGCGTGCCTGGTACGTTGTTTAGGAATAGAGGTATGCGCTGCGGAGACGCTGTCGCCCCTTCTCGGCGGCGATAATAAGCACGGAGAACGCGGAGGACTTAGTAGACCGTAGATGTTCTCCAGTTCGTCGGTAATACTGCAAGCGAAATGCGACGTAAATAAGTAAGTATACCATATAAACGTAGATGCACGTAAAATGGCGTGTGACATATCGATTGTCACTGAATTGAGGGGATGGAATTCGAATATCGACTTACTTTTTGATTTTACCCCTTTACTCGTGCTCTGATCGATTCCCTTCCGAATTAACCGTACATATCTTTCGGTCAAAACGGGTGGAGGGCGGTAAAATCAAAAATCGAGTCGATATTTGAATTTTACGCCACGACTAGGTAGCTAAGCGAACGCAGACGCGCACATATGGTAGATATCGTATCGTACCTGGTGTACTCGGAATGCATAGCCATTAAAACGGATCTACCGCTAGAAGGAGGAATGACTTTGATACGCGGCTCAGCCCATGTAACAGATCGTTCACGTTCACCACTGCCCCCGCCGCCGCATATTACGGTACGTGAACAACAAGGCGCTAACGTCGTCGCCGCCGCCGCCGCTGCTTCCGTAATCGAATAGCAAGACTCGGATCGAGTGGAGCCCAGACCTTTGATGTCGTCGCCACCGGTTCCGATGTCGCCCGAAATGACGTCGTCGGTGGCCGTCGTCGTCCTCATCATCGCGTACTGATGCAGACAACCTAACGAGCCGGACATTTGCCTCGTTCGTATATCTCCGGCACCGTCCTTTGGCGTCAGCGTGTTTTCTTCGCCACCGTCCAACGAGGCGGAAGTTTTCGGCGTCTCGTTAGTTGTTTTCTGTAAAAAAAGAAAAAAAAAGAGGAGCGGGTAACGAGAAAGAATCGAAAAGTACCGTCGTTAAATTAACGCGTTGGTTGGTTGTAAGAATGACTTACCAGTGCTGCCAGAAGCGTTTTATCGCCGTCGTCCGTAACGACGCTACTCGTTTTACTGCCGCGATCGTGGTCTACGACCAAGTCCACGTTGCCATTGCCGGTATCGTCGACAGGCGGTTCGTTTGCTGGTTCTTTGCAGTCTTTGAGACGACGGGTCGCCAAGTCGCAGCTTAAGAAAGATTCGCTCGTAATGCTGGGTCTTACCTCGGTCATAGAACGAACCGGACCTTTTCGTCGTACATTCGAAACCGGCAACAACGTCAAATTGTTGGCCGTCGTTCCGCGTACGAAAACACCGCCACCGCCACTGCCGCCGCCGCCGCCACTGTCCGACACTTCCGAGTATATTTCGGAATGCTCGCTGGCGTGTCGCATTCTTCTGAAAATGGACGGATCCAATTTCATTTCGGGTATAGAATGAACGTCGACGCCAGACTGGCCGATATTGCTGTGCGCCGCCATGAATCTATGAATGACGCTCAAAGAAGACAACGTCTGTTCCGATAATTCTTCCATTTTTCTGATGCGAAATTCTAATCCCTGAAAGCCAAACGAATTTTGAAAAATACCCGCGTAGGGTTGTCGAATAGCAACCATAGGCGCGTACACCGTACACCGTGCACGTAGCTCCAGGTTGGTAGGTAGCTTAGGCACTAGTTAGTAGGCAGACCTACGTATACCTGTGCGGTAGCTTTTACTTACTTGGATGGTAGAATTTTGATTATTTTCTTTCTGATTGATATCTTCGACTTTTTGTTGAATGTTTTCTGCTCGATCGGCGGTCTGTTTAATTTTCTCTTCGGTCGACATTTGCAGTTTGGTTTCTTTCTCTCGGAAATAACCTTCGACGCACTCTTCTTCGAAATCGTACAACTGTTCCAAATCCTCCTTATCGAGGAACAACTTAAGTCCGTTATCGTAAGTTTCTTGAACACCTTGTATTTTTCGTTTTAAAAATTTCAACACAAAAAAAATGTGCGAGAAAAATATGAGCGGCGGCGGCAGGGTAGGCTTCTGTTCGTATTCCATGACGACGGTGAAACGTTGAAACATCCACACCTACGCAGAGTGACCAACATCCATATAAGAAGGTAGGTAAGTAATATTTTAAATAAAATTAAGGAATGTAGATACACTGTACATTCCTTGCGTAAAATCAACCTCGATACCCCCACTTCATTCGAGATTTCCCGACTTTTCCAAGAGAATATCTAAAAAAACCAACCTTTCAAACGTAAAAATTTAGCCGGAACGTGGTTCAGCGCTTCAAAATCTACATATATATCTATTCCAAGCGTTATTGGACGTGGGAAATTTTGCATGTCACTGTCTCATAAAAATTTTACGAATTTTCCGAGCGAAAATATCAAAAACGATATCGTGAAAATTTTTATTCATCAAACGCGCTCAAATTTGGTTCACAGTTGGATTTTGGGTCGCTGAACACGAATCTGGTGTAAGTTTTTGGTTTCAAAGTCACGTTTTCGAGATATTTGCTCGGAAAAGTGAGAAAATTATCAGGAGGCAGTGACACGAAAAATGTTTATTTTCCAAATTCGCCTGGATTTGGTATAAAGGTAGATTTTGGGTCGCTGAACACGAATCTGGTGACTGTTTTTGGTTTCAAAGTCGCGTTTTTGAGATATTTGCTCGGAAAAGTCGGAAAATTCTGATGAAACAATGACACGGAAAATTTTTGTTCTCCAAATCGCGCCTGGATTCGGTCTATAGGTAGATTTTGGGTCGCTGGACACGAATCTGGCGTCGGGTTTTCGAATAGGCCTTTCATTTGACCAAAAGTTGCAATCAAAATTCGAGATTTCCCGACTTTTCCCAGCTAAAATCTCGAAAATGCGACTTCCAAAACCGATATCCGACGCCGGATTCGTGTTCAGCGACCCGAAATCTACCTATAAACTCGATCTAAGCGTTATTGGACATGGAAAATTTTCCGTGTCACTGTCTCATCGAAATTTTACAAATTTTTCGAGCGAAAATGTCAAAAATGCAACCTTGAACAGTATTATTCATTGAATACACTCGGATTTGGTTCCTAGTTGGATTTTGGGTCGCTGAAAACGAATCCGACGCGACGTCTGTTTTTGGTTTCGAAGTCGCGTTTTCGAGATATTTGCCCGGAAAAGTCGGAAAATTTTGATGAGACAGTGACACTGAGTTTGTAGGTAGAGTTTTGGCTCTGAACACGAATCCGGCCTCAGATTTCGGTTGGAAAGTCGCATTTCCGAAATGTGCGCCCGGAAAAGTTGGAAAAACTCGATATAAAATTGCAAATAATGGTCAAACGAATGGCCGAATCGAAAATCCAGCATCTCCATCGTTGATCTTGATACCCTTGTTCCCTCGTATAAAAAAATGTTCCTTTCGCTCAAAAGCGTCATTGCTAACCAATAGTATTTGTTTCGGAAAATCTTTCCTACCTAAATGACAAGGTAGGTACATCAACATTACTTTTTGCAACATTCAGATGTATATTTTACCGCATAATTTTCAATATTTCAAACATATTTTGTATCATACATTTTTCATTTTTTTTTGCCGAAATATCTTCCAAAATTTAATAGAAATGGACAACAATTTATTTTATAAGTTAACCAAATTAAATGATCTGATTTTTTTTTTGGGGGGGGGGGGGGAATTTTTTAACTTGTAAAAGTAGTGTCAACGTAACGGTAGCTAGGTACCTCTACCTATATATTTAAATCTAAATTAAAACGTACTTGATGAGAAATGGCGTTCACTTCGATGAAAATGTTATTGAATACGGCTATAAGTAAATTTATCAGTAATATATTCGCCACCAACAGGTATATGGCCATCACTATCGGAGGTATCCACCTGCCGGTTAAACAAGGCGCCATACCGGAATCTTTTCCGCACTCCGGATCGATTTGATCGGCGAATACCTGCGTAAACACAAATCAAGGCGATTTCATAATGTTCACTCGGAGGGTGGGTGGTGGCGTAAATTCAGCAGCTAGGTAGGTACCTATAGGTATACGTATAATTAGATGGTACGTTACACGTGTGTAGCGTTGGTGAACTAACCTCGCCGTATAGCATAAAATACGGTTGAAAGACTACATTCTTTGCCAAAGTCCAACTGGCTTCTTCGTTCGGATTCAGTATGGACTGTCGACACACTCCGAAGCTCATCAATACCACCAAAAGCAGCACAACGAAATAGATCATATTCTTGACCATTTTCCCCATCATCGTCACTAACGGGCCTTTTGCAATAATGGAAAGGGAAAAAATCAACACCAACAACAACAACAAAATCATTAACCGACAGCACAAAAGTAACCAGCTGACTTGACTAGTAACCAACTACCTGAGTGTGGTACCTAAGCAGCCGCGCCGATTCGCCGGCTCACTTACCCAAATACTTGTTGACGCCGAGAATGTTTAGAATTCGCAAGTACCAGTAAATGATGTCGACGCAATACAGAACGCGGCCAACCGACTTGGACGACGGCTGCAATCTCAACGACAAACCGATCAGAAAAAATATGATGGCGCTAGCATCGCACGGATTCCACATATTCCATGCCCAGACCGCGAACTTATGGCTGCGCGAAAATGAGAACCAAAAAAAGTATATGAGAATAGGTTCCGCTCGTTATACGCGCGAATAATATAATTATGTATTACGTACCTGACGGCAACCGGTTCGGAGGAAACTATTTCGCGTATTTTTTCACAGCCCAGCGTACAAATGTACGATATGACGTATAATTCTTGCCAACTAGGAGTTTCGTTCATTTTCACCAACACCACGTAACTGAAGACGAGCAAGAAAACCACGTAAGCCATCTGCAACATTATGAAAAATTTGCAAAATGATCACTCGAACGTGAAATGCGCCGAATCGCGTCCAGTCCGAGACTATACGCATCTGTCGATTTATTCGTATTTAAAATCGAGTCGAGTCGAGCCTCACCGAATTCGCCCAAAATTTCGTTATCGGAGCCGTGTAAAATTCGTACAGCTTCCTCTTCAGTCGTAACGGACGATGGCGTTTCACGTCGCAGAAATTGTATTCGTACGGGAATTGATAAAACTGCGTCGGCGTGCCCGGGCTGCTGCAGCTGCTGATTACCGATTCGCCGGTAATCACTTTTCCGTTTTCAGTCACCACCGTTTCTCTTAATTGCGGGTCTTGCGACGAAATTAGAGCCTAAAACATAACGCAGGTAGGTAACAAATTAAACACCGAATTAGAAGAACGGAGCAGGGAGTAGGGAGCATGGTGTCGCTCGACAGTCAGCAACTCAGCACTACCTACCGTTGCTTAATACATACGTCCATCTATACTACATATTAAGCAATAAGCAAGGAGTATGTACATTACATATGCGCATTAAATTTTACCATAAATAAGCGGCAATCAAATCAATCATAGGCACAGGCCAGTCAATCAGTGGATCGTGGTAGGGTAGGTGTACAAATATTCAAGCACTGCTTGGTGGTGAATATGTAATGTACCTATACCAGCGTAAGCGACCAAGCGTTACCTACCTACCTACCCACAGTTTTACGTTTGCACATAGATACCACTGCCGCCAATGCTGATCCCTATTTTGAGAAGCCATGATTCATCCCCCCCCCCCAAACTGGCAAGAAGCTAAAAATATTGTTAGTGCTCTCTATGTATTCTAGAACTTTGAATGAGGCAAAAATTTGATTTCTCTCTTAATTTGAATCAGTCAAAAATGACTGATTCAAATCGGCAAAATCAAGATTTTGAATTAGTGAAAAAAAGTACGATTCAATCAGTGAAATTTCATTACTAAATCCGTAAAAATAAAATTTCACTGATTCAATCGTTAATTAATTACTGATTCAATCAGTGAATTTTTTTTAACTGTTTCAATAATGGAAATCCACTGATTTGAATCAGTAAATTTTTACTGATTTCAATCAGTCAACTAACTTTCACTGATTCAACAATCAAAATCCACTATTTGAATCGGTAATTTTTCACTGATTGGCAGTAAAATGACGCTGATTAACTGGGAAATCAGTGGAATTTGACTGATTATCAGTGACTTGAGTTTCACTATTTCATCAGTCAATTCAGGCATTTTTGACTGATTCAAATTAAGAGAGTTCATTTAGCACTGGATAGGATATAAATGCTTCAAGAAGATTGAAAATCGTCATTTTATACCATTTTTGGCAAAAATCGGACATTTCACGCCACATTAATATCGCGTTTGAGAAAATTCTCTCCTTCCAATCGGAAAACTAACCAAAAATTCGTGTTCAGGAGGTTCAAATTAGGTCTAAGAAATGTTTAATCTAAGGATTGGTTGTAGGTAAAGGGCTGAAGAAGTGAGAAATTGCAAAATTGAGTCGATTTTCACGAAAATTGGCTGTTTTCCACTACCGAAAATTTGCAATTAAGAACATAAATCACTTCCTATCTGAAAACTGATGACCAATTCGAATTCAGGAGATTCGAATTAAGTTAGAAACTGGTTTTAAACCATCCTTGATCGACAATACTCGGGTCAGGATGGAAAAAATCGAAATTTTACCTGTTTTTCCTCAAAATTGGCCACTTTTCGCAACACGAATTCTACGATTGTGCGAGTACTATGCTTTTGATCGAAAAACTAATTGCATATTCGTGTTCAGGAGGGTCGAATTATACGAAAATGACACCAAATTTACCCCAAACCTTTTATTTGGAGAATTGGGGGTGAAACCTCCCCTAAAACGAGCCCTCACTCCTCCCCTAAGGGACATTTTTGATGGGTCCACTTCTCAAAAATTTTCTTTTGGGTCATATTAAAATAAAAACCACACTTCAACCCGTGTTCAAAAAGTGAAGTAGTTCCCCGTTTTTTCGTGTTAACCGCAGGGACTAAATCTGCAGGCTATAGGTAGGTAAAAAACCCAAGAAGCCACGTACCTAGTACAGTACCTACTACCTATAGTAATATGTACAAGTCAGATAGGTAGGTTGGGCGCTGAGTAGACACTAGACACAGATGGAGAGCTACATAGATAGAAGAGGTGCAATTTGTAGCATGCCAACGAATAAAAAAACGCTGCAAAAAAACACCAAAAACCAATAAACAAAAACAAAAATTAAATTCCAACGTAACACAGTCAACAGTGACGAAGAAAACGAAAAAGGCGCGCGCGTCAACCATCAAGACCATAAAAAATGAATAAGTACTAAGTAGGTAGGTAGGTACTAGGTAGTAGGTACATAAATCGACCAGCAAGAACGTAAACGAAACACGAAAACGAAAACACAACGAAAAAGTTAGAATTAGGTATACCTTGCTGCAAAATGATCGCACGGTAGATCTTCTTCGTACTGACAATCTACTCGGCTTCTAAGAGAAAAGAAGTATGTAGTGTACATCCATATAGGTACATATGTATATGTAGGCATGCATACGCATGCGCATATGTATGTTACGCCTAATCCATGTAATTGCCGAATTCATGAAATATGCAAAATTTTTGCCTAATGCATGAATTAAGGCAATTGCTTGCCTAATTCATGAAATTTATTACTTTAAAACCTTTTACCATTTTTCTTATTTCAAAACTGAAAATTCAAAATATTTTGACACATATAGAACCAGCATTCAGCTACATTTCAAAAAAAATTTCAACCAACTATTTCTATTGGAAAGTTTTTTGTGCTGTAAAGAAGATTTTTCATTCATTATATTTTTCATTCAGTGTAAAAAAATTTTCTAATTGAAGTAGCTGGTTGACATTTTTTTTTTCAAAATGTAGCTAAATGTTAGTTCTCTGAACCAAAATATTTTGAATTTTCATTCTTGAAATAAGAAAAATGGTAGAAGGTTTTGAAGCTATAAATTTCATAAATTCGGTAATTACATGGATTAGGCGTAACATGTACATGTAAGCAAGCAAGCAAGCAAGCAAGCGCGGTAGCATAAAATCAAAATACACGTAGCTATAGCTGGCTACGTATATAATATATGTAACGTACTACCTAAGTACCTACTACCTAGATCTACCAACACAGTACACGGGTATCTACTATCTAGCGCGTAAATAAACGACTACAGCAATTCGGGCTAAAAGTTGCCGACTTTTGAATAGGTATTGGATACCAGGTACCATGGTATCTAACTGTTTTTTTGGGGGGGGAAAAATCTCTACTTTTTCACAATTTTTTTCCAAATATATTTTCAACTCGGACCCCCCCCCCCAAAAAAAAACAATGTTTTCCAGTACCAAAAAAATCAAAATTTATTACAGAAAAAAATCTATTTGAAAAAAATCTGAATTCGCGACTTTCATTTCCTAGACTTTTCAAAGCATGCTCCAAATTTGCTCAAAAGACCCCCCTCCCCCTTGCATATACTCGTTTCAAAGGAAATTTTTTTGCCCCTCTCTCGCAAATACTCTTCTTTTTTATAGGAGATTTCAAGGATTTAATGGATTTTTCATCAAATATTTATTCAACACTTACGAAAAAAACATCATAATGTTCAAAAAAAATTTTCAAGGACTATTTTCACATTTTTAAATACTCAATTGTCTGAAATGAAAAGGGAGAGGTCATACCATAACTTTGATAATATTATCTGTAGAAATGTAATAGAGTCCGAGTGAAGCGAGGGTGAAAATTTTTGAAGAAGAAAGTATCCATAAGCTGAAATTGTTCATTTAAATTTATGCTTTTTTCGTGCTACTTTTTTGACTTAAAAAAAAATTGCAATGAGTTCATCTTTCAAAAAAATTTACAAGTAAAACAATTCCATTCATAATTATTGTCTCAAAGAATCATATTTATTGAGAATGACAATTATCTAGGTTAAAAAAGAAAGGAGCTTCATGCCATCATTTTGAAAATTAATTGTGCAAAGATCGATTTTTAAAAAATGAAACAAAGTAAGCAATTTGAGATAAATTTGTAATTTTGTGATACTTTTGCGACCAAAATCTGAATTCGCGATTATTTTTATTTTTTCACTACTTTTTTACACGTTTTCTTCTAAATTCACTACTTTCTCACTACTGGAATGACCCATTTTTCAATTCACTACTTTTTCACTACTTTCACTACTTTCACTACCCATTGTTAGATACCCTGGGTACCAGGTTGTAGGTACCAGAGTGTTTTCCTAACGCTGCGCTGCGATTTTCTTCGCTCAACTGCACGCGGTCGGTGCCTTGAGCTACTTACATATGAATCACATATTGCAGAAACCTAGTAAGTCGCTTTTTTGAAATTTTGAAAAAACAACAAAAAACTGATTGTACTCGATATGAAATTTTTTTGGGAAAAGTGAATTACGCCATCTGATAGACCAAAAAAAAGGGAACTTTTTGTAAAAAAAAAAACTTTTTTTCAAAGGCCCTCCTAGTCCCCAGACGCGTTCAAAAATCGCCGACTTACGTTGTTTCTGCACTACATTACATTATGGGTCCAGAATTTTTGAATTAAACGAGTCTATCACTTGAAGTTGACCTCGAGCATACTCCAGGCGGACTCAGAATAATTTTATAGCCCCGTACTCACGCATTATTTGATATTTTGACCCATTCACCTAAAATTCATCAACAGAAAAACTCAATTTCTTCAATTTAATACACCTTGAGCACCAGGATCTACAATTTGGACAGCCTACCATATTGGCAGAATGGGCCGAAAAATCGCCAGCTCGCTAGCGACTAACTACTTTTTCTACCAAACAGCGATTTTTAGATTAGAAACTGTCAATTTTCATCGTGAAATCTCTAGTTGCTTAAACGACAGAAGATTTTTGCGGTGGATGGTCTTCAGTGTGAAGATTTATTCAGTCCGTTGTCCTGACGACTCACCACTCAGGTGGATGAATCGTTAGCCATCGTCACTACCCTGAGAATGAATTCTCAAGGGTGGCCGTGGTATACCGTTAAATGCGAACAGTTGGGTGAAAGACTGTAAGTAGTAAACTCTAGAGAAGATGCTTTTTTGCATCCTTTGTACAGTTCATTCGTACCATATCTTCTTGCCTACATACACGTTCCGGTATACTCAATACTTTATACGCGATCATATCAAAGTGTTGTGAAGTGTTTGCATTTCATTGCATTTCGTAAGTTCACTCGAAAGCAGGTTAACGAGGTGGTCCTCGAAGACGTTACCAATTAGAAGACATCTCAGAATGAAGAGGCTGAAATCACTCATGAGCTTCCGAACTCTGAAAAGCAGACAACTTCAACTGTGGATGAAAACTGAAATATGAGTTCTAGTTTCAGTTTCATACCAGTTCCGAAAGTTAAGTTTTTAAAATTTTAATAGATAAAAAAATCCAAATTTTTTTACAAAAAATTCAATTTTTTTTGTTGATTTGCTTTTCTTTTTAAATTACAATTTTTTCTATTTTCAAACTAACTTATCCCTAAATTTTTCAACAAAAAAATTAGTATTTGAGTAATTTACAAGATGATGTTTGTAATGAATGAAATTTTAGTTTTTACAGCACCAATTCTCGTTATTCACTTTTCAATGTAAACTTTCACGATATAATTTTTTCCACAAAATTTAATTGAATGTTGTTTGGTAAATGTCAAGATCAAAATTTTCAATTTTTTCTGTTCTTCTGTTGGAACTGGTATAAATGAACTGAAATTTTATACTAGTTTTCAGTTTTCATTATTATTTCAGTTCCAGCTGCAGTATTTTATTTTTGGTTCCATTTTTTAAATTGTATTATTCGAATTACAAAAGTACATAAAGCATTTTGTGATTATAGGGGAGTACTTCGACCTGCATACGAGTAGGCGTGGGCCGCGACGCGACGCACGCGTCGATAGTTAGGTAGTCGAGCGGCGAAAAATTGCCAACGAATGTGGCGAGCGAGATTGAAGATTCAATAAAGATTCTCACCTCGATATCGGCCTCGGTATTTCGATGTTGAGCGTCGTGCGAATGTTCTTCGATACTTTCGTTCTCGTCGTCCAAGCCGTACAAATGTTCTTCTTCGGTTTGGGGCATCAACTGCAACTCTTCTTTCGATTTGAACTCCAATTTCGTAATGTAAGGCGGACACAACAATCCTAAAACAATCTGTAAACCAACGGGCACCTTGAAGACCATAATTCGGACATCCTATATGTATGTATATTGTATATACATTTATACACATCTTTATCGGATTTTTAATGCGATTTTGTTCAGAAAGCCTGTACCGATGTACCGATAATCAAGTATATACATATTTTCTTCTTTTCAGTAGACTATTTCTTTTTTTTTTGGCACCGCTCACATATTTACGTGACGGAGCTCAGTTTTCCGTCATGTAAGCGTACGCCCGAACGATAAATGAACGCAACGCGAACGAAATGAAACTGCATACCTGACGCAGGTATTTCCAATTTTCAAACTTTCGCTTAGCAATAATATCATCATCATCATCATCGTTTAAGATGCAACACGACGTGACGAACAATGATAATGCATACTTGAAGGCAATTTTAGTATGGGCAAACCCAAAAAATAAGAAAAAGGACCGACTCGCTAGTCGCTACTACTCGCCTTGATAGTGGTATTTTTTCTGGTTCGCAATCCGCCCATCCACAAGTCGGCTAAAATGATTTGACTGCAAGGGTGCGAAAGCAACGCTCGGTGGTTGGCGGCCACCGCCAAACTCAAACACGTCTGCCCGCTCCAATTTTGAAGTTCGCACGTAAGTAACTGTTGCGTCTGGTCGTCGTCTTCGCGATAACAGTAATCCAACAACTCCAACGCTGCGAACACGAAAAAAATACGTCGCTAGACACACACCAATTTCGCGCAGGTACAAGTAAAATAGGTAGAGGTACCTATACGGCATGGCATACGGTATTAGGTACCTGCACCTGCACCTATACCAATGTTGATAGGAACGTAGACGCAGGCATTATATCGCACTTACCGATATCTTCGAAAACTTTTCCGTAACTACGCAGTTCTTCGTAAATTTCGGTTTCTAAATCGTCTTCGGCAGCTTCATGCGCCATCGCTTTATACAATTTGCAGGCGATCAACGCCTTGGCCAGCGCTTCTTCACCGTGTTGCCACATCAGCAGAGACATTTCTTGTCTTTTGGTTAGTACGGCCCATATCTGCGTCGCGTCCAAACAAAGCAGCCGGTTACATTCGTTTACAGGCGCAAATACCCCAAGATCGAGTCGAGTCGAATTACTCGGGTAGGTATTTACATTAGTACTTCTAAACTTACTACCTACTTCAAAAGCGAAATTTCCTCGCTCTGAGTCACCCGAACGCAGACACTCGTTCCACGACGAATTTTTTTTAGATCAAATCGTATCAAATCATATCTGTTTTAGATCAAATTTTATCAAAACAGATAAAATTTGATCTCAAAAATGTCCTAAACAAATTATATCTAATTACATCTGATTTTTTTTTTAGATATGCTTTGATCAAATTAGATGTTATTTGATCACATCATACCAACCTGGATCTGAACCTTTATAATATTCTCAGACATTAATTAATACAAAGAGATATGATTTGATGTAATTTGATAAAAATAGATTGGGAAATTTCTGAGATATGACCAGATCTGAAATTTTTTCATCGGGAGTCCGAGGCATACGTTAGGAGGGACCAAGGATCGAAGCGAGCGTCGACTCACCAGCAGCTCGTTGAATGGGTAGTCAAAAAGCGGTAATTCCTTGGAAGCCGGCAGCGTTTCGGCCAGCAGACTGAGGGTCAAGCTCGGATTGCCATAGTAACGAATGAATGAAGCGCTGCTTCGATGAAAACTGTTGGTCGACTTTTTCATGACTTTGGTGTAGATTAGGCGAAACTTTCTCCTGGTATACTGCGCCCTGCGTTACATAACGTTACATCACATTACATTATATTACATTACATCGCATCGCATCGCATTGCATCGTTTTGATCGATGGATGGATGGATGGATGGAAAATTAGCAAAAGTCAACGGCCGGGGCTTACCTGTAAGCTCCCCCCATCAGTTTGTTAATCACCAATCCGATATCGTGTAGCGTGTACATGTAGCCGCGAGGAATATGCGGACGCACGTCTCGTAATATGTATCCCAATGTGTTGCTGGGTCCTTGTTTCTGCGAAAATCGCCACCAAAATATCATACAGAAAAATTACGCAAAAAAAAAGACAAATATGTAGGTAGGTAGGTGGGTGGGTCATTGGCTCCTTATTTAAATATTGCAGTTCCCTATTTTATCATCGTTTAGAAATATCCTAAAATAAAACTCAAATGAGGCGATTGGAAAGATCTATCGCAATTAATATTGGAAGATTATATCCTTCCACCAGCTACACAGCAGCTTGTGTCTTGACCAGTTGGATTCCATTCCATTTGGCAGTTTTTGAAAGATCTGTTTTATGGCTTTTACGCCACAGTTTCAAAATCCCTAATCTTTGTTATTTCAACTCTATTAACATTACAAACTCTTGTCTTTCTACCATAAAACCACTCTTTCGTTCAGCCACGATTCTCAAATGGCAATATCTCTGGTTAGCAGATAAAACTGCATCCTGGATCCTGGACACACCAGCTCATCCCCAATCTTGTCAACTATTTGGGCAACAACCCTTGCTTAGATTTCTTCCTTAGCCAAGCTCTCTGCGGACATGGTTGCTTTGGATCCTATCTTCATCTTCGTCAACATAAAGATTCCCCATACTGTACGTGTGGAAGAATTTTCCAAACTCCTCTTCACATCTTTTGTTTATGTCCAAATTTCGTCACAGACAGGCCTTCTGAATTCAACCTTGGTGACCCTTCTGCCTTCTCATTTATACTACCTGAGAAAGTGCATGGTGAAATTGTGGAATGACGAAGCGTTAATTCATTCCCTTCCTCGTAGTAGACTGTAACTTTTTAAAAAATTTTTTTGCATTTGTTACCTTTTCTCATGCTCTCTCTATCTCTTTCTTAATCTCATATGGTTTTTCTACTTAATCGCGCTCTTATACTCACCGTATTATATAATTCTTCCAGTCGGGGAATGGTGAGAAATTTCTTCATACTGACGCCGTTTTCCAAAAGTAATTTGACGAAATCTATGCGATCGTGTTCGAGCGCTTGCATCATGGCCTCCTCCAAAGCTCCTGCGCAAAAAGGCACGGTCCAACGTAACGACGCGTACTAATACTGCACTACGCTATGTAAGTTCAAGCACATACCCATTGGCCACTCTTGGCCGTACACAAAAATTTCGGAACGAGCGATGTCCACGCGATTCCACGTCAACGCCAAACTCAGTTGCTCGGACGGAGACAAATGCTGACTTTTGAAAAGAGCCGTCAGTATGGTTTGGTCTAATTCTTGGCCACGTCCTTCGCAATGCTGGTCGCTAATCCGGAATACCGTTATCTGCGAGCAGAGAGACAAGTGAGGATGAGGATGAGGAGGAGCAAGAAGAGGAGAAGGAAGAAAAAGAAGACGGAGACAGAGCCGGGAAGGATGAAAAAAAAAAGCGCAACGACGCCCAACTCAGCTTAGTAAAAAAAAAGGGGTGTAAAAAGCAAAAAGCAAAAAATCGAAACCGAAACCGTGTGGTTGTAGCGGTAGCCAAATGAAAGAGAAACACAGCTGCGGGCTCGGCGCGGCACTCACCAGGTTTTTCCTTTTAGTGCATTCCAAGAGTTCCTGGTAAAGGCATTCGGCTTGCTCGGCGCCAACTTCGAACGTTCTTTGTATGGTATTCAACAAATACTCTTTCATATTTTCCAACACGGTTTGTTCTCCGGATTCGGAAGCATATCTGCACGACAAAAATAAGTAGGTTTATATGTAATGTATGAAGGTTGTTGTACATGTACATGTACATATGGTATGTAACCTGAGTGAGCAGCGCGAGCAAGCAACGATTAGGTAAAGGGTACAAGGTACGAAATGCAAGCACATATGCACGTAGTTGGTAGCTGGCAAGTAACCTACTAGTTAGTATTTGTGTAGTGTGCAATAACAACACATCTAAAAAAAAAAAAAAACTCGTTCATTTTGGATGTAAATTTAAAATTGATCAAAGATAAGCACGTTTCGGAAAAGAAAAAAAAATACGGAGGTCAATTTTTTTGAGATGTGTTGTTATTGCACTAGGGGTGCGGAATGTCGAAACCAGTAGCTGGAAAACGAACGGCGCGGCGGCGTCGGACGACTGTTGCGCACAAGATGCGACTCGCCTATCGTTGCGCGCGCTGACAACACCCCATACGCAGCGCTGCCGCGCAGCATCTGCGCAACGCAACGCAACGCAGCCAGTCCAGTGATGCGATATGAAATTGGGCCGAGGGACGGGGAGGGAAGCGAAGCGAAAATGTGTAATGAAACCGAAAAACGAAAAAATCGAGCGTACTTATGAGTGAAAGCTATCAAATCGGCAGCTCTTCCGGAGCCGTCGCACACTACGACAGGCACAGGCGGTGTATCGGTGACGTACTCGAGAACCGCTCTGATGGTGTTGGTTCCGCCTTCGATAACCAGACAGACGACCGGTGTACTGCAATGCGTGCCTGTGCATATACGTAAAGTGTTGCTGAGGTAGGTCTAGGTATAGGTAATGGTACATTATATGGTATCGCAAAAATATGTACATCCACATCATACACAGGTATATAATATAATGTGTTTAGTCGTCTATGGTCAAAGTGGCACCATTTTTCATAACCCCGCCCGTAACTCTACTATGTCAGCATTGTCAGCCACTTTTCATTTATAAATACTCGAAAATTTTTAATTTTTTTCAAATTAGTCCCATTCCTTTGCTAATTGATTAATGGAAATTCCAATTGCACATACATTCATTCTTAGCAACACAAAATTCACCTTGGTAAAAAAAATGACGTTTTTACACTAAGACTTTTGAAAAAATATTGCAAAATCTTCCATGTTTTTAAAGATTTTGAAAAAGGGTCCAATTAAAAAAATAGTTGGGCTCAAATACAAATTTTTGATACCAAAAACTTTTGGTTTGATTCATAAAACGACTAAAAAATTGTGGGTCAAATCAAAGTTTGAACTGTGCATACTCAAAACTGATAGGTATAGGCACAAAAATTCCGACCCTTTTTCTCCATTCTACACATCGCCAATTAGAAATTGGACCTGCGTTCATCCTTGCGCGTCGCGCATCAAATTTCCAAGGGATGCGAACTCCGGTGGAAGTTTTTGGAAACAGGTGGCTGACTTTGCATGTAGAATTAACCCATGAAAAGTCATCCATGGCTGAGATGTACGGTGGCTGACTTTGTATGTAGAATTAACCCACAAAGTGGCTGACATGTCCGGATAATACCTACTAATTGTACAGAATCTATAACATCGTAGGTTTTTTAAAAACTAATTTTAAAAATGATGCCACTTTACCTATAAACTTCACAAAAAGATGCCATCTCGACCATAGGCACGAAAAAAAATTTTTCGCTTCAAGGAGTAGAATATAAGTAGTAAAGTGGTATCAAGTTTCTAATAGGTTTTTTGGCATCTATTTCTATAGCACTTTTCTTAGCCAAATAACAGCAAACGAAAACTGGCATCCGAAAAATGATGCCAGTTTCCAAAAAAAGATGCCAGTTTACCTGTAGACGAAAAAAGATGCCACTTTGACCATAGACAAATGCATACATATATATCAGAGCTGGGCACGATCTAGATAATTTCACATCTTTTTTACAAAAAAACTGAAAACGTCGTTTTCCAATTTTTGTACTCCTTCGTAATTCTGAGCAATTTCGCCCGTAATGCTAGTGGATATTTTCCGTATATTTTGCAATTTCTCCAGCGGAAACGAAAGATGCGCTGCTGCAGCCGCCTTCTTCCCGAACCACATCGGTGAAGAATTTCCGAAGCATAAAGACAAAGAAAAAAAAATGTTTTTCCGCGCGAAAATATCCAATTTTCTCAAAACTTGGCTCGGACACGAACGAAATATCAATTTGCATGCAGGTACAAACTATTCCGAGGCGAGAGGGCGAAAAAAGGTGGCATTTTCAACCCCTTCCCCATCCTTCCGGTTTCCGAGTCTCTGCTACTCGTTTTACATTCGCCCCAAAAAAATGTTACTGCGCGACGCGACGCCATCGCCAGCGCCACTGAATTTTCCATATTTTCCAAAACCAATAATTTTTTCCTTATGGCGGGAGCAAAGTGCTATTCTCCCGCTACAAGGAAAAATTTCGTTCAGAACTCGTCAAAAATTTGTTTTGGCTTCCTTGTTTTGAAATATACAAACGTTCCGACCTCTCTTTTTTTTCTTTTTTTTTTTTGATCTCGCGATCACTGATGATTGTGTCGAAACGATTTTACGAGATGGTTTCGTAATAATGATATCGCCCAGCTCTGGTATACGTACCTACTACCTAGTCGTAGAATCGAGTTCACCAACCTGGATGCAATTTCTGGTTGGAAATGTATTTTTCGAGTTTCCTTCGTAAAATTATTTCGGCGCCGTACCTGCCCGCCGTGCCGTTATCGACTAGCAGAAAATACGCGTGTCGGTTGTTCAAAACGGCCAGTTTCGACCTGCGAGCGATAACAGAAAACAGAAAACTTGAAATAAACATACAAAAAAATATACATACACTTGGATAGAAATATTGAATAGAAAATACGAGTACGAGTAAAAATATAACTAACAAACACACAAACTATATTATGGTCTTTGCACTTGCGAATGCATTCTCGTGCCACATACTGATTAGTTACTGATACTGTGTAGCTATAAGTAGTAGATCTAGGTAGGCATAGGTACCAGTTGAGCTACAAGTCAGCAGTCAGCAGGTGAACGCAACGCAACGCAAATCCACAATATTATTATGTATTTACGCGGTATATTCGGTCGATGGTCTACGGCTACGTAATTCATACATTTTAGTATGTTTTATGTCTAACGTCTAACTCTACGCCTCCTACGACCAATAGACTAGACTACGTCAAAAAACTAGAAATAATATACGGTATTACCTTATTATTTCGATACTAATTTTTCCACGCAAGTAGGTAGGGCAAATGTATAAAAATTACACATAAGGGGGTAGGCTAGATACGTCTACGTATTTATGTACCTAATAGCCTAATACCTATACCTACGTATCTAGTACCTACCATATCCGAGTAGATACCTATAGGTAGTGTACGTACAATGTACATCTATATTATAAATATATATTAATAGTCATCTATGGTCAAAGTGGCATCATTTTTCATAACCCCTGCAAATTCATCAAAAAGTGTGATTGAAAAAATGACAAACCATCAAAATTGATGCAGAATATTTCAAATACATTTTTCGAAGGAAAAAAATTCCAGGAGGTGGTTCTGAATCCATTTCTGAGGTCATTTTGACTTCAAACTACATTCATGACCCCATGAGGAGGGGGTAGGGAGGGGTCAAATTGAAAATTTTCCATAATTATCGAGTGTGGTATCAAAATTCATGTTTTTTTAACCCGGAGAATTCGTTTCCGACATAATGACCCAAAATGGGTCCATGGGGAAGTGGTGGGGAGGGTCAAACTCCAACTTTTTCTTCAATTATCGAGTGTGGCAGCAAAATCAAGGTTTTTTAATTCGTGGATTCCATTTCCAATGCCATTTCATCGAAAAACACAAAATGAACCCATAAAGGAAGGTCGTGAGGAGCTGCAAATTGAAAATTTTTCACAATCATTTATTTCCATTTGCCCTCTCATGGTCTCATATCAGGTTTTTCGATGAAATAACCTCAGAAATGGAATCCACGAATTAAAAAGCCTTGATTTTGATACCACACTCGGTTATTGGGGGAAAAAAGGGTTTGACCCTCCCCACCACCAACCCATGGACCCATTTTGGGTCATTATGTCGGAAACGAATTCTCCGGGTTGAAAAAACATAAATTTTGATACTACACTCAATAATTATGGAAAATTTTCAATTTGACCCCCCTTCTCATATGACCCCTTTTTGGGTCATGAATGTAGTTTGAAGTCAAAATGACTTCAGAGATGGATTCAGAACCTCTGAATACCTCCAGGAATTTTTTTCCTTCGAAAAATCTGTTTGAAATATTCTGCATCAATTTTGATGGTTTGTCATTTTCAATCACACTTTTTCATATCCTCGCACTTTTCCCCCCGGGGGCGCAAAAAATTTGAAAAAAATACTGTACGATTCGAAATTTTATAAGGAATCGAATGCCGCAAACCCGAACGCTCTATCTTAATTTGGACGCCTTCGGCGTCAGTTTTAAGCCGCCGAGTCAGTAGGGGTAATTTTAGCGTTTCGTTGCCGCGTGCCGGTAGTGGAGAAATATGAGCTCGGGCGCGCTCCGTCAATTTTTCGAAATGGGCTCTGAGGCACGGGTTAACATACGTTATTTTCTCATGGAGTGGAATCAAATTGGGAGGGGGTCCCGACAAAAATTCAAAATAAAAATCCACCAAGTATAAATAAGGGACACCCTAGGGTACACGTCGTAATGAAGAGATGAATATTACGATGCTAGATAACGGTACAGTACGGTACGGTGCGGTACCTGGGTAAGGAGATGGAATGATACGGCGCGTCCTTATTGTGTCCGATGAGTTCGTGGTTGTTTTCTACGATTCCCCAAGGCGCTATACCGATGCTAACCACGCGACTGCTTCTTTGCGATCTTTCCAGCAACAAGGCATCGCCGACCTGACGCGTCACACCTGGCCGGACAACCGCAACCATAACACACATCATTATCCGATACGTATCCAACAATAGGTAATACCTAAACCTATCTATAGTATCTAGATCTACTATCTACTACATACTCTCTTAATTTGAATCAGTCAAAATTGACTGATTTACCGCGAGAATCGGTGAACTTTCATCGCTGAATCGGTAAAAATGGGTACGACGTTGACGCTACTGATTCAATCGAAAAAATTTCATTTTTACCGATTGGTAGTAAAGTATGCCACCGACTGACACAGTGAGAATCAGAGTGGATGGAATTGGACTGATTATCAGCGACTTGATTTACTCCGTCTCGTTAGTCAATAATTTTCGGTCCTTTTGACCGATTCAAATTTAGAGAGTAGATACACTTGAGGTAGGTACTAAGTACGGTACCTCCTACCTCCTACCTCCTACCTATACCTAACCAATACCGAATAAGTTAGTATCAACGCTGTAGACGGTAGGTAGATGGTAGAAAGTAGCAAGTAGCAGGTAGCAGGTAGCCGCTGACATGGCTAAAATGTAGCGACAGCGACATCGTCAACTAGCTAGGCACATGGCACAAGTGCACCCATGTAGGGAATTGTATGGCTCATTCCATGTCAACTCACCCACTTTTTGATGTTAGGTCCACCGATTTTGCTCAAAATTTTTTTACGAGTTCCCCTTGATGACCTAATGAAGGAATCACCATTATTTTGATCCTAACTGCTCGGGGTGGCCCTTGCAATTTTCGTATCATCGGGATTTTTTGTGAAACGGCTAAACTTTGAAGGCGTATAGCTCGAAGTGGGTTTGGCGTAGAACATATTTGTTTACGCAATTTTGTAGAGAATTGAAAGGAGATTCGAATTTGATAATCACATTTCGATAAGTTCAAAGTTGAATTTTTGAAATGAAAGTTCAACTTTCGTGATGAATACAACATACGCAGGCCCCCATTTACAAATCTGAAAAAATTACTATGAGTAGTACTTTTGATGCCCTTTTCAACCTATGAATTTTCAAAATGGGATCTCAAAACCCCTGGGAGATACCGGGGGTCCCCAATTTTGACCAAAATTCAAAAAAATGTAAAAACTCAAGAAACATGTCGATTTCTGCTGATTCGAAGGCCCTGAGTTCGAATATGTATTCAGGTTTTTCATCCGACTCTTCTGAGCCCTCCTAATGGCCCCCCGAATAGGGTCAAAATTCAAAAAAATGGAAAATTACGTGTGACCAGTCGTTTGTCAGGTTTTCGGGTCGCTGATTTCGAATATGTGATTATTTTTGCGATTCGACCCTTTGAGGCCCCCCCAGCTCCCTCCCCATTTTAAGAAATGCATGTAAGAAGTGAAAATATCGTTTTGGGTATCGATTTCTGCTGATTCGAAGGCCCTGAGTTCGAATATGTATTCAGTTTTTTCGTCAGACTCCTCTGGAACCCTACATTTTTTCAAAATTTTGACCCCATCGGGGGGCTGATAAGTTGAAGACCTCAGCAAAGGCGATGAAGATGATGAAAAAGATGAAGAATCCAATGAAGTTGAAGACCTCAGCAAAGGTGATGAAGACAAAAGAAAAAGAAGAAGAATCTGACGAAATTCCAGACCTCAGTGTATATTTTGAACAAATTGATTAAGTGTCTTTCAAGTTTGTAATTTATTATATTGTGTTCTTTTGATTCCTTTTTTTCAATAAATAACTCAAGTTTTGAATTCAGGAGGGGAAAAAACCCAAAATTGGAATTTTGGGTTTCAACCCCCTTCTCTACCCTCTCATGAGGTTTAATTGAAAAAATACCTCCAAATTCGAATTCAGGAGGTCCAAAAACATATATTTTGATACCCCACTCGAAAAATTTCCAAAATTTTGGGTTTCAACCCCTTCCCCACCCTCCCAAGGGGTTGAAATGAAAAAATACCTCCAAATTCGAATTCAGGAGGTCCGAAAACATATATTTTGATACCCCACTCGAAAAATTCCAAAATTTTGGGTTTCAACCCCCTCCCCCACCCTTACAAAGGGTTGAATTGAAAAAATACCCCCAAATTCGAATTCAGGAGGTCCGAAAACATATATTTTGATACCCCACTCGAAAAATTTCCAAAATTTTGGAATTCAACTCCTCCCCCATCCTCTCCCTTTGAGTTTAGGGTCAAAATTCTGCCAAAAATGAATTCAGCGTGTCAAAAAAACCCCAATTACCAATCTTCAGATTCGGCGGTACATTTGGGAAGATAAACTGCGCTTCGCTTCGTTTTGTTTCCCCGAGTAACGAGTGATGGAAGGGGAGGGGAGGGGAGGAACGCAGCTGTACTACAACCAAGCGGATGAAGTGATTTTTGACGAGTTTTGAGACTTATTGGCTCGCGCAGCGAAGCGCAATTGAAAACATTTTTCTTTCATCCCCCCTCCCCCTTCCATTTTTGTCGACAATCGCAAACTGATGGGGTGGAAAAGGTCGGATGGAGAGGAGGGGAGCGTAAATTAGATCATTATTCGATTATTCCTATTCCGATACAGGTACTATTGAAATTCCGGATCGCAGATCCCGAATCGCGGATTCAATTGTAATTTTCCCTTCCGAGTACCTGTTGGGTTGATGCGATTAGTCGGCGTCGCGTTTCAACATTAAACGATGCGATGGGCGATGTCGAAAAAAGACGCTGACGCTGCCAATACATATGGTACCATATGTAACAGGTACGAGTATTAGGAACAGCCATACGTATTAGTTATTAATATTGACGCGACGCGTACCTGTATTTGTTCCGCCGGTAAATATCCAGGCGCCGGTGGTTTTGGCCGCTTTCAACAAGCCTTTTCTCAGAATCTTCTTCAATTTCGGTTGCAATTCGAAATTGGCTTTTCCGCCTTGCACGGTTATCAATAATTTCGGCAATTCCAACGTCCATTCTCGCGTGAAAAGTTGTAAAATCAGTTCTGGTCTGGTGTCATACGCCAACCTCACGTACTAGGAAAAAAAAGAAAGAAAAAAAGAAAGAAATGAGCAAAATTTCGTCGTCAATCATCAATTGTCGACTCGATCGACTACCTAGACCCTAGTACCCTATACGTACCTAAACCTATAACCACCGCCAGGTAGAAACGGAAACGGAAAAGGAAATAAAAACAAAAACAGAAATGGAAATGGAAATGGAAAATACCAACAATATTCAAATACGCCGCCGAGCCTAGCCGAGCCGCGCCATGCCATTATTTTAGCTCGGCTTTTCACCGTTCAACCTCGACCTTGATGGCTAAAAACACTGCGGCGGCGCAGCCCGGCGGCGGTTGCGGTAGGGTTCAGGGTTCCTATACAAATTTTGGCCTGTACTTACAATTCTCAAAAAATGTTCAAAAATATTTATGGTCAATATTTTCACGATTTTGGTAAAATTTTACCCTACCTTCATTAGCCACACATCAATTTTTTGAAACTACTCAAAAAATTGTCTTATTTTGAGCTCAAAATGTCTCCAAAATGCTGAAATTACAATTTCATTCATATTCATGCTTTATTTCAACTTATTTTGATAGGTCATTAGTCAACTTCTTGAAAATGCTCAAGAAATGACCTTATTTTATGCTCAAAAGGCTCAAAAATGCCCAAATTATTTTTTTATCCGTATTTTTATGCTTTTTGTAAAATTTTAACTCACTTTGATAGGTCACTCGACAATTTTTTGCAAATTACTCAAAAATGGGCTGAATTTGAGCTCAAAAATTGCTCAAAATTGCTCAAATTACGATTTTACTCCTACATTCGTGCTTCTTCATGAAAAGCCAACTGATTTTTTTGCCTATCTCCCTACCTACCTAGGTAAAGCGAGCGTACGTAGACGTACCTGCCTTACTCGCGCTTTATCGTGCACCTATTCAATTCACTTACTACGTAGTATTTGACATAGTCAAATTACGTAGCACGGGCACGAGTGCATGAGTATCGAATAGCTCGACCCCAAGACGAAACAAAACCATGCAGGGAACAAAGAAAAGAAAAGAGCGCCGCGTCGCGTCGACGCGAGCCGAACGCAACGTAAAATACGTAAAACCGAAAGAAAGGGTAACTTACTTGCGCTTTGGTCGGATGTGGACCGCCTTGAAATTCGATTGTACCGTAAGCGTCCGTCGGCGAAGCAACAGTGTGACGAGCGACGCTCCAGTTTTCCTGTTGCTGTTGCTGCTGGGGGTGTTGCTGGTATTCTCGCTCCCGCAAAGTGTCGGCATTTTTATGTTGTTCAACGACCGCGCTACTGTGCAAAGGTAACGTCAGCCCGCAATAACACCTGCAACAAGCGTACGAAAATTACAGTTATAACGACAATGACGAACGAGTAGAGGTGCCCGGTGCCCGGTGCCCAGTGCCTGGTAAACGTCGTGTCCTCTCTAAAAGCCAATACACCGTGGCTGAATTACAGTTGGGGGAAAAAGCGGCTTTTTGTACAGAGGGTCCACCCCCCACTTTGAGATAAGGGATCGGTTATAATTTTTTCTTATTCTACACACTAATGGAATGTACTGTGCTGAAGAACCGCTTCTAAAAGTCGATTAATCCAATTTTGGGAAATTTTTAGTGGTGATTGAAAATTTTCAAAATTGATTTTTTTCAGAAGGCTCCAGCTCCTTCTTCCCATGACATCCTAGCGAAAAATGATAAATGTGAAAGTTGTTCGTTTTTTCATGCTCTACAACTTTCATCATGGTTGCTTTTTCATAAATGCTCAATTTCAAAAGTTATGGCCGAAAAACCAAAATTTGGACCCCCTTGACCACCAAAAGGGAGACAAAATATGCACCAATTGTAGGGAAGTTCGGGAATATTAAATTATGTGTCCTACTGAGCTTATATACCAAACTTCCCCTTTCTGCTAATTTTTTGGGGGTTTGGGCTTTTTTTCTTTTTAGCTAAATCGTCCGGAAAAAAAGAGCCTATTTTCTTCTCATCTTTGGAATTTTTTAAACCGAGAATACGAAAAAACGTCAGCTCGATTTTTTAATATGTTAATCAGCATGTAAAGTTGTACTTGAAGGTGTCCCTGATAGGAAAATGTCATTTTAAACTTTTACAGCTGATTTTTGGCAATAAAAAAAGTGGCAACACTGATTTTTAAAAAATTGTCAAAAAGCTCATCAAAGGCCTTACACAATGGAAAAAGTTTTAACTTTCTACCAATCATAGTTTTCAAGTTATCCACGCTCAAAATTTACCATATCCAACTTTTACCTTAAAACTTTGAATGCTCGCGGCTGCCCTCCAAAAAGACTTAGGGAGCTGCGGTTTGCGGCAATCGTAATCTTTCATCGAGGTCTACTCACATAAAAAAATCAGAGAAATCGCCGACCCACCTTACCATTTGCGTACTGGTACGAACTGACATGGAATGACCCTCAAGTAAATACGTACCCATATTACAGTTTCAATACAAAGGTATAGGTAGAGTAGGTATTAATATTTTACGCAACAAGGGAGATAAAATCATTCATCTATCGAGTTGCATGCATACGATATATTTTTGTTACAGAGGGGGGAAAACGCGAATTTAGGCACTCGAGCGATTCGCGGGAGGCAGTAAAATAGCGTAGTCACCATTCCCACTTGTATCTTCCTAAAGAAAGCTTCTGGCACCATTGGTTGAAGTTTCTGGTTATTTTTTCGTTTTTTAAGATCAAAATAAGTAGTTTGAAAGTTGCTTGTTCTAAAATTACACCTTTTTCGAAGTCTTTTCTCTAAATATTTTACGCAAATTGTATAAGAACTTGATAACACCCGTGTAATTGTATTTTCATGATACATTTAAGAATGAAAATGTTTCAAATTATGAATTTACTGTTCTCATAGTGTATTTTTTTGGTGGTAGGGGTGAAGGGGGTATAGTGAAAGGTGAACTAAAAATTTCTCAAAAAAATTTGGAAGTTCAGACCCCCCTCCCCCCCCTCAATGAGAAATTCCTGGCTACGCCACTGAGCTAAGTACTTATTCTTACCTTTGCGGATCCTTGGAATTGGCGACAAATTTGGCACATTCTCTTTTGTAAAATGTTGCTTCGATCCAGCTGCGAGCCGCGAGCTGCAACACAGTAGGTAGGTATAAAGTATATTTTGGCAAAATTGAATTACAAAACTAGGTGGCGACAACAATATATACATAGGTAGGTATAGGTAAGTAGTAAGTACTCAACAGTCACAATTTGTGACGACTGACGAACCACTACCTAGTACCTACCAGTACGTATTCAAATAGAAACAGTATTCGTATTCGTATCAAATACCTGTAGCGTAACCGTATATACCTATCCAAGGTCTAGATAGACAGTCAGACACTGAAAGCCACAGCTGTACGTCTACGTACGCTGCTGTACCTATATGTATTACCTACTACCTACCGAATGTAGCTACTAGCTAGTGGCTAGTGACCACAGTGGCCACTGACTAGTAGTGATAGGCACGCTAATGGCTATCAGCTAGTCGAGATTTGTACGTGAAATCTTCAGCGAATGACAAACCGAACGTTATACCGGATTACCTAGCTATGAATAGTATGTAATGTACCTCTTCCTATCTGAATTCGCTAAAGCGGCGTGGCGTGGCACATAATCTTCGACGCGACGCAAATCTTACGTTACGCGGTGCGCCACGCCACGCCACGTCGCGCCACCGCGCGCCGCGACGTAAAAACTCGCAAGGTTAAGGCGTGATCGTTGCGTCGCGTTGTAATGGGAAATGGGAAACCAGAGTAGGTGCCTCTACTTATTAGGTATTACACATGTATCTGTGTACGTCTAATAGGGTGGCACTTATTTTTCAACTTTTGAATTTCGATCCGGGCAGGGCTGGAATTTATTAGACTACAGGGTGTCTAACAAATCTTCAAAACCCCAAAACAGGACATTAGCAGAACCTTCAACAGGACTTTTTAAAAATCGGTTTAGTACTAAATTTTGACCCCCCCCCCACCCCAAATAATAATAATGATAATAATGAATAAAAAAATAAATAAAGACAATTTTTGAAAAAGCGACCCATGATTTTTCTGCGACCCATGATTTTTCTGCGACCCATGATTTTTCTGCGACCCATGATTTTTCTTCAATGATTGAATGAATTACAGTAAAATCAAAAACTCATTAAAAAAAAACAAATTTTTCCCGTTTCAAAGTATTCAATTGGTAGAAATGGTAGAAAAGAGTTTTTATGGTAATTTTGAAAAGGAAATATGTATTTAGTTCATTTCACAACCAAGGCAGAAAAGCGAATTTTCGACTAGTGTGAAGTTTGTGGCAAGAGAAAAGTGTGAATTTAAACACTCAACGGTTTTGCGAGAGAGGAAAAGTGGCACTTTGCTCCTGCTATAAGAGAAATATGTAAATTCACTGGACCCGAGCGAAACGAGGGTAAAAAAGTATGAAAAAAGAGGTGCCCAGAATCTGAAAATTTTTCATTAGGTAAAAATTGTGCTTTTTTGAGTTTTTGACTTTCAAAAAAAAAAAAACAGAAAATTTTTGAAAATTGCAATCTAGGTCGTTAGTACGAGTTCCTTAATAAATAAGAAGGATATTTTTTTTACTTTGAAATATCAATTGTTTAAGCTGGAAAGAAAGAAGTTTTATAGGTATTATTATAATTTTAAAAATAAAATTGTGTAAATTTATACTGAGCCCATTTTTGAAAAAAAAAGCATTCAAAATTTTCGGACATCATTCAAAAATTAGCTATTCATTTTGGTGGGAGGGATCTCAAAATTGTTACAAAACAGGACTTTTCACTGGAAAGGCCCCAAAACAGGACCAACAGGACCTGTTAGACACCCTGGACTAGTACATCCCAGCATAGTGTAAAAAAAATTTCAGCTCGATTCATCAACATTAACACGTGCCCCACCCGCCTTGAAGTTTGAAGTTGCACATTAGCCCGTGTTTCGGCGTTATACCCACGACGCGCCGTGAGGATTCGCGATAAGCGGGGCAACAAACATGGTTTAGTGACGCTGGGAAAAGTAAAGTATAAAGTATTAAGTACGTAAATTGATTGTTGGTGGGTTACTCGATGGAGGGGGAAGAGTCGGAACTGAAACAACTTCAGAATTTAGGTCAAATTTTCTCTGCACGGTTCTAAGGAATGTACATAGACTCGACTTGATAACAATCCATTTTCACGGACTATTCTGATTTTTTCTCCTCAGAATTACAAAAATGGATTTTATTCAAAAGAAATTGAGTACAAAGGACATTCAGAACTAACTGCTGCACAGTGGGCTAGAATGAAAAAAAAAACCGCGAATATCCTGTTTAGAAAAAATAATGATTCGGCACCCGTTCAAACCCTCGAATTCATTTGTAAATTTTGACGTAGAATCAAAATTTTGAGCCATTTTTTGTCTTCAGACCCCATGCGAAGCGGTACTGAACTCGAATGTGAAAAAACTCGAATAATATCATGCTGGGAGTCAGGAAATGGGTTTTTGGAGCTAAAAAAGACGATTTTTGGGGTTGTTTTATTGTTTGGTCCCTTTTGGAGCCTTGGGGAGTGTTACAAAATTTAAATCTTTGAGAAATTATGCAATATCAAGATAGATATTAAAATCTGGGTTCTCTGGTCCAAAAAATACAATTTTGGGGCTATTTTGATTTTTTATTCTACTTGGGGTGGGCGAACTCAGTTCTTTAAAAATTGGTCAACATCAAGTCTGGTACCTATACGCGAAAATCTTGATTTTCTGATTCGAAAAATAAGATTAAAAAGTTATTTTGGAATCTTTTTTCAAAACTAATTTTTTTAATTAAATTTTTTCAAAGATTTCAATACCAAATGAAACTTTTTTAAACAACTCCCAAATCACAATTGTCAGATCGGAAGATCTATATTTTAATACCTGAAATAATCCCATTTTTAGGAGTCGATATGATACAATTTTTTCAAATTTGAATTCAGTAATTCTCCCCAAGGCTCCACAAGAGTAATATGCCATAACACAACTTTAGGCACACATAGAATTCAAAAGAGGGACTGAATCAGGTTGGTTGACAATTCGATTTTTCTTACTTCGAACATGTCTGCAATCAATCTGTTTAGAAAACTCACCTCCAAAGTGATTTTAAGTTTTGGTCAAATGCGCGTGTTTTTTTGCATTCTAGCTCATTGTGTGCTGCTAAATTTTTTTGAAACGGTAACACTTCTTGAGAGTAAAACAAAGGCAGAATCGCGTGAAATATCATTAGTAGAAACTCGTTTGAGTCAATTTAAAGGCCGAAGTTCTGTAAACGTGATGATTTTCACCTCCGAACAAGCAAAGAGGCGAAATTCTTTGAAAATCTCGGTCTTCGAGGACATTTCTTGAAAGATCCCTTCTACACAGGCCTGTACCTCCTACTTTTTTCATCCATTCCAGCCCCCGCCATACAAAAAAGGTTTTGGTTGCGCTGCCCCTGGTGACAAAGAACTCAGCTCAATTTCAGGTCATTCACAATTTCAGAAAACAGCATGGGTGTAGTAAATTAACAGATTTCAAGTCGTAAACTTTTCTCGCCCATTTTAATGTTGATTGAAATTTTTTAAAAATATTGTTTTAACCTAAATTCTGAAGTTGTTTCAGTTCCGACCCTTCCAACTCCACCCAGTAACCCACCAACAATCAATTTACGTACTTTTTACGTTACTTTTCCCAGCGTCACTAAACCATGCTTGTTGCCCGCTTACCGCGAATCCTCACGGCGCGTCGTGGATATAACGCTGAAACACGGGCTAATGTGCAACTTCAAACTTCAAGGCGGGTGGGGCACGTGTTAACGTTGATGAATCGAGCTGAATTTTTTTTACACTATGCTGGGATGTAGTCTAACAAATTCCAGCTCTGTTCGGATCGAAATTCAAAAGTTGAAAAATAAGTGCCACCCTAATATGTATGGTACTTATATTAATGTAGATGTGGGGACGCAGCCGCAGATGCAGACATACTCGACTCACGTTGCTGGTTGCCGACAGCACACGAGTGACTGGCGAAGTGGCGATAGCGGTGCGGTGGCGGTGGCGCTACATTAACCTCTATTAAACGATACAAATTAATCGCTTTAATTGAATAGCGCGCCGCAGCACCCGGCATCGTCGTCCACTCTTTACGATTCTCAATTTTTCAACATCAACACACTCGTACTCCTACTCGTACGTTTACCGCGTGTAGGTCTACGTCCAATGTCCATACTACATACTTTTAAATGTACAGTAGTAGGTACAATCAAATGGTACAATGGTAATTGGTGAGTATGTACTGTAGCGGTAGCGTAGCTGGCGTTCGTTTTTTGATTAGTTTGGCGAAGTAGCTTTATTTAGCTGAAGGGTGTTTGTCAACCGAATCAAATTTTTAGAACGCTCAAAGAGAAAACGTCAAGAAAATAAATTGGATTAAAACGTAGCAAGATTGTTAGAAAATAGACCGGTGTCCGGAGTACCCCTAGCACTGGAATATTTCTTACGAGCGAATGTAATGCGACGCGGATTGTTTTAGTCCAGGCCCTCAAGGCGCATTTACCACATGTCCCGCGCCTCGCGACCACTCACCCGCGTCGTTCCTCCTATTCTTACAGTTCCTTGTCCATTAGGGTGGAGTGAAAAAAAAAAACATATCTTGGAGTTCGACCAAATTTGGTGGGGTGGTTTACTTTGAGTGGGAGACCTTTTAAAAAAATTTGAGCCCCCAAGAGGCAAGTGGAGGGGAGCAGGGGGTGCTCAAAGTGCACCTCCTTTAGAAAAAACCGCTGTTTTTTGTGGTTTTTTAGTCAAAAAAAATTGCGTGAGAGGCTGTCGTAGCACTTAAAATTTGCGATTTGAGTTTCTACGTCTCCCTGAACTGTAGCCATCCTTCTCCGATCAAAACTCAGAGCGCTACCAGGGGGTTGAAAAGTTGCGAATTGCAATATTCCAATAATAAGAAATTTTCGCGAAGCTGAAATGATTTTTTTTTCGTCGGGGAATTGAACGAAATTTTTTTTTAAACCACTAAAAGTAAATATTGAAGAAAAAATTTGAAAATTTTATACACCAATGCAGCCAACAGCGAATCGTAAAATTCCAAAATATGGAATTCATATCGACTTTGAATTGATCATTTTTTCGCCGAAAAATATTATGTATTTTTTTTCATCACCAAAAGTATAGGTATTTTGGAAATTTTTTGAAAAATTTTGTATGTCAGTGCAGCCAGTTACAAATAGTGACGTGCGACACTGTGGAATGATTACTGCGGGGTGAGACGCGGCGTCTGCACGCCACGTCACGCGTCGAAATAAAAGAATAAGAATAAGAATTTGAGTAGGAAAAAAGAAACAAAACGAAACACACGATCTGGGAAGGCTGAGACGCTGAGATGCTGGGAGCTGCATGCGCCATCGACATCGACGTCGACGACGGCGCGGCGTCGGCATCGGCGATACCATCATTAACGCATCAAGGTCGTCGACGAGATGACCGACGCTATCGCCATCGCCGCGCCGGCTAAAATTTACGCCCGTTTGCAATCCGAGATGGCACGATAAGAGTACGAATAGGTATAAAATATGTATACTATGTACGGAGTATACAAGCTGTGTACTTGGACTTAGTTACCAAGTGGCAATTGTGTCCATGTAGCTAATAGGTACTCACTATTCACTACTCACTAAGTAGTAGATATAGTAGATAGTACATAGATAAAGATACAGGTAGTACCTGCTGGGAGCAATGTACACGGCTAGTGGCGTATGTACTACGATGTACTTAATGTACATAGACTCACACCACTGCGGATGCAGCGCCAGCCTCGCAGTCGCAAAACGCGGCAATAGCGCGGAATTTGAATAACAACTCGCAAAGGTACAAATTACAATTACTGAAATGGGCCGCGGCCGGAAGCGGATGTACGATATTTTCGCTTCAATTTTACACGCCTGGTAGGTTTAGGTACTAGGTGGCTAGCTAGGTTAGATACATCTACATTATCTACTACAGGGCCGGCAACTTGTGTGATGCTCTGGTGCTCGAGCAACACATGAAAAAAAATTAGCGTTTTGAGCAACACATGAAAAAAATTGAAAAGGGTATGGCCGGGTTAGGGGTGAATTTGGCCCTTGCTCCGATTTTCACTTTAACCCCCTTAAGTGATGCCCCTTGATGTGAAAACATTCTAGAAAAATTTTTGACCCCCCAACTTTCTCCCTTTCGAAGATATGGCCATTTTAATGGCAGATTTTCAAGAATTTTTAATTCCAACGGAAGTGAACGAAATTTTCTGTTCTTTGGCACAAAGTTACATCTAGTAGAGGTGTATTTGTGATAATTTTTTCAAAAATTTTGGTGTACTTTATCATGTTTTTTCGGCTATTTGAAGTTTTCAATCGTAAAAAACAGCATATAATCGAAGAGCGACCACCCTGGAAAAATTACTAAAAAACGTGTTTTTTTATGTAGAATTTCGCTGTGCATTCGGTTTTGGCCGATTCGTTGAACTAAGGGCCGAAAAATGCGAAAAACCGTACAGAAACGTTGTTACTTTAGCAGATTTTTCAAATTTTTAGTACTTCATACAGCAAGAAAAGGTCAAATGAAAAAACCAATACCATATTCGTGTTCAGCAGGTCAAAATACCCCGATAGACACCTTTTTTGCAAGCGTTTTGCTTGAATTTTCAAAATTTACTTTTTTCACGGTAAAAAAGCTGGAAAAGGGCGAATTTCGAGACCTCGAATCAGTGGCGTAGCGAACGGGGGGGTTGGGGGGGTGAGTCACCCCCCACACGCAGCACTAGTAGAAAAAGTTGGCGAATTCGTCTCAAATGAAAAAAAGTTGGCAAATTCATCTTAAATGACGAAAAGTTGGAAAATTTGACAAAAAATGAAAGAAAAGTCGGCCAAAATGATCAAAAATAACTAATAAGAAACCCAAACTGAGTTGAAGAAAGAAAACGAGTAATAATCGTTGAAAAAAAATTATTTTAGCACCTAAATATGTACCCTCTATTTTCTGTCTTAGTGACCTTTTAGCAGGAAATCACCTCAGGGAGACTCATAAGGATCGAGCTGCCTCTTTGAGTTTAGGAAAATTTTATTCTTGCCAAAATGCGAAAAAAGTGCATTCTTTTTGTTCTTCAAACAGCATTTTCTCAAAAAAATTTCACCCTCGTTTCGCTTCATTTCAATTTAAAAAACTAATGGGTTTTCACTAATTTTTCAGTCAAAATTTCAATCAAATTCCCAATTTGGCAGACAAAAATCAATGGTTTTTGACGAGAATATTATAGGTAGTTAAAAATGACAAATTTGAAGTTTAACCCCTCCCACTTTTACCGACTTTTCCATTAGGAAAAGTCGAGTACTAAATTGTTCATCGTAGTTGAAGGGAGCGTCGGGAACGATTTTTTTTTACGTTTTCGGACATTCTGAACACGATAGGACGTGTGGTTGAGAACGAGGTTTCCTTATATATATATATATATATATATATTTATATGTTTATGTATAATTTTGTCCGCGATTAAACTCGAAAACTGTGTAGCTCCAGAAGGGGACAATGATCCCAAAAGATAGCATTTTAAACGTAGTTTTGAGATTTTCAAACCGATTTAAAATCGGTTCAGCCGTTTTCGAGATATTGAACTTTTTGTGTTTTTTAGGGGTTGGGGGGTGGGACTTAGCCGAAATTTGAAGCAACCAAGGTAAAAGTTGCATTGCGCTTAAAATTTCGATTTCTCTAAAACTACTGAACTGATTGAGCTGAAATTTTCAGGATTGGCAAAAAAAGGTTTGAGGACCCTACAGAAAAATTTTCAGCCCGATCGGTTGAGGTACACCGTCTCTCGGTAGGCTTAAAATGTGTAAACAGTTTTTTTCAATAGCTTACTGAAACTTGAAGCTCGAATAATTTGAAAACTAGGCATCCTCAAAAAAATCTAATGACTCATTGTCGAAAGCAAATTTAATTCTCTACAACTTGCTATACAGGCGTTTTTTTGGGAGGCCCCTCCTTTGGTCAAAAACGGTCCTCAAAGGACGCAAAGGAGGGTCCAATACTTGAAATTCGCATTAAACTCAAAAGATGTGCAGCTCCAGAAGGGGACAATGATCCCAAAAGATAGCATTTTTTACGTACTTTTGAGATTTTCAAACCGATTTAAAATCGGCTCAGCCGTTTTCGAGATATTGAACTTTTTGTGTTTTTTAGGGGTTGGAGGTGGGACTTAGCCGAAATTTGAAACAACCAAGGTAAAAGTTGCATTACACTTAAAATTTCGATTTCTCTAAAACTACTGAACCGATTGAGCTGAAATTTTCAGGATTGGCAAAGAAAGGTTTGAGGACCCTACAGAAAAATTTTCAGCCCGATCGGTTGAGGTACACCGTCTCTCGGTAGGCTTAAACGCATTCTGGCATTAAAAAGTTTGTAAAAAAAACTTTGTAAAAGGGCATAAACTGATGATTTTTGGGTCGCTGATTCCGAATTAGTTCTTTGTTTTTCGATTTGAATCCTCTACATGTTCCTAAGTCGTCCCTCGGTAGGCTTAAAATTTGTGAACTGCCGTTTTTTTTAATATCTTAATGCAAGCTTGAAACGTAAATAATTTGAATAAAAACGAGGGCTCTTCAAAAAAAATCTAATGACACATTATAGAACACAAATTTAATAATAATTCTCTACAACTTGCTGTGCAGCCTCTTTTTGGAAGGCCCTTCCTTTGCTCGAAAACGGTCCTCAAAGGATGCAAAAGGAGGTCTAAGAATCGAAATTTACATTTTGGCATTAAAAAGTTTGTAAAACGGCGCAGTTTGATATTTTTTGGATCGCTGATTTCGAATTTGGTATTTTTTTTTTTAAACTTATTTTATTTCGATTTGAGCCCCTTCCCTGGATACCCTAGTGTACATGGGTGCCTAGGAGTCCAAAATTTCGAGTTTGGTACTCTTCAATAGACTCAATATTTGTGAATAGTTGAACGAAAGTAAATTTAATTTTCTACACCGACGTTTGTGGAAAAGTCGGTTACCTTACGCAGAATGCGTAAGGTTTTTTTTTTTCTCAAATTCTCAACCCCTCTCTTAATTAATTTCTGGGTGCACTTATAAATGTTAGATCGATCGAAGTACATTTACTTGATTCGTAAATTCGAGTTGAAATCTATTGGGGTATTTCTTTTACACAAAATTTTTTCGCAAAAAATACATATGAATTTAAATTGGAAGTACCAGGTGACGAATTTTGAAAATTGAGCTTTGATCGATTCAACGAATCATGAGTAGTGGCGCGCGGCGTCGGAAAATGGGATACAAGTAGCGCATTGCACCCTCCAAAAAAATTCTGACAAGGGTGCAAAGTATCATTTGCACCCACCCTCCCCCCACCCAATCACATCGTGCAGAGAAGGATTTTCAAAGAACTAAAACAATAAAAAGAATTGGTTTTTTGGATATTAAATTTCAAATTTTTTCAAATCTTCGCCCTCGCTTCGCTCGGGCATGAACAAAATTACAATTTATAAACTATTCAAGGCAAAAGTTCGAGAAATTGAAAATAAGACTTCTATATTTTATAGATAAAGGTAATTTCAAAATTTCAGTTATAAAGTTGGCAAATTTCAGTTTCAAAATTGGAAAATTTCAGATTCAAAGTTGGCAAAATCATGATCATCCCCCCCCCCCCCCCAGAAAAAATTCTTCGCTACGCCCCTGCCTCGAATGAAACAATCGCGAAAAGAGTGTTAATCGGGGTATTTTGATCCACTGAACACGAATATGGGATATCATTGAATCGTGAATCGTGAATCGATTCCTTTCTTAAGAAAATGAGTTGCGAGTTGTGATCCGTCATAAAAATTGGAATGAATCGTGAATCAATTCATTTTTTTTTGATGAATCGTCGGAACCCTGGCCTGTAGCCTATAGCAATAAATTCAAGCAGAAGATGCCGACGCGACGCAACGTCGAGATACGCGATTCGCAATACCACCGTACCCATTACCTGCACAGTACACACCTGGCGCCAGACCTATACCAATACGGATTACAAATGCAAATAATAGTCTACCCAACTAGGTAGGTAGGTAGATAAGACTAGGTACTGTAAATACCAACGTATGTAAATGTAATCGAGTAGGTACCATATACGAATACGAATACGAATTAAAACGCCTACTAAGCGTACCTAGGTACTCAGGGTGTCTACCAATTTTGGAAAATCGAAATTCGCGACTTTTCGCGACCTTTTTTCGCGGCTTTTTCTAGACTTTTCACACCGTACTCCAATTTTCCCTAAAAGACCTCCCTCCCCCCTTGCGGATACTCGTTTTAAAGGGAATTTCAAGCACTTTTTAGTCCCTCCCTTGCAAGTACTCTTCTTTTCACAGACTAGAGTCGCTGATAAACTTCGCCGATTCTGAATCTAAAATTCAGAAGAGGAAAAAACACAATTTTTAGAGAATAATGTAACAAAAACTTGAAAAATAGGACCATTTCAGTTCCGAGCGGAGCGAGTAGGAAAAATTTTAGAAGACCTTGAAAGTTGAATTCAACGTGCAATAAAACAATGTGTCAAATTGATAAATTTGCGTAAAAATTGGTCACTTTTATTTCTTAAAATTACCGAAAGAAAAACATAATTAGGCCGAGCGCAGCGAGGCCAAAGCATATTTAAAAAAATCTGATTTTGAAACTTCGAAAATGATTTTTAAAAAGGAAAATTTCAAGCAATAAAATTGGCAGAAAAAAATCACTTTTGTAGCATTTGGTTCATTTTAAAATAATGAAAGGAAAAATCGAATAAGCCCGAGCGTGGCGAGGCCGAAATTTTTGAAAAATTCTGATTTAGAGAGTAAGTAAGCCATTAAAAAATATCGAAAGACCTAATTTAATAAAATTTCCAAAATTTTATCGGAGTTCCGAAATTTTTCTGGAATTTCCGACTAGAAATTGGCTGAGAGAATTAATTCCTCCATTCCTCAATCGCGCCCTCCTTGAGTATAATATTTTTTTTCGAGAATTAATAATTATAAAAACAACAAAAGAAACGCATTTTCAAATACCTATTTTCAAAAAATCCTAGTGAAATCAAAAAAAATTCTACGATTTTTCTAAATTTTTCAAAATATGGATACAAAATATTCATTAAAAAAAAAAAAAATGTTGAAAATTCCAATCGCGATTGCTACCCAAAAGAATCATTTTTCGCTTTAAAATATTCAATTGTCTGGAATGAAGGGAAGGTTTGTAATTTAAAAATGATTAATGTGAATTCATGAGCCCGAGCGAAGCGAGGGCGAAATTTTTTTGAAAAATGTGTTCAAAAAACTGAAATTTGAAAAGGAATTGTAATTTGAGGAAAAATTCGCGACTTTTGCGACCGGTAGACACCCTGGTACTCCGATTTCGGTACGAAAAGTTTGAGTTAGCTACCTTGTTCGCCGCAGGTTTGGAATTCTTCGATTTCATGATTGAAGTATTCTCTGGAACCACAGGTTGCTACGATAACAACAAAGTCGACACAAGGAACCGCGTCAAGCATTGTTCAACCGCACCGACTCGTTTCGCCTGAAAAGTCGATCCAAATGTAAGTGAAACGTTAGTTGCTAAGTCTTCTTATTCGCCAAAAATAATAAATAATCAGTTGATCAGTTTTTTTTTTTTTTAATTAGGTGGGTTGGTGGTAATACTGGTAGTGTAGGTAGCTGAGCACTATCAAGTACATATACCAACTAGATAGTACCACGCATTATTCATGTAGTACCTAGGTATAGGTAAAAGTAGGAACATAGGTATATGCTCGATATTTACACATTAGACAAGACTCGTTTCAAAAACCCCGGCTCGGCGCGGCGGGCAGCTTGCAAAAATGCTGATATTTTCGTACCTGCAATTATCGCCGTAGATATCGTCGCGATTCCGCAAAATCAGTGGCATCGTCAGAACCGAAAATTGGGGGAGGGAAGGGGCACAAAAAGGCCGCGTGTTGAACAACTTTGGTGGGGGGGAGGTCGAAGCATTAGGGGGAGACTTTTTTCCGTGGCTAAAAATGCACATATCCAGTGGCATCGGAACGTACAGGTGTGTATGAAATACTTGAAATTCCAGAAGGATTTCAAAGAGGAGTATTATTTTGCATTTTTTTTTTTTGCCTCACATGGATCATATAACCGCAAACTTATTCATGCCCGAGCGAAGCTCTGAAAAAATTCGGTTTTCAATGTCAAAAAAAGATTTTTTCATGTTGTAATGCTTTGAAAATACATACGGAGGCCAAGCAAAGGCCAGCATTTCTTCCGGGGGGCGACAGGCCCCTTCCGGTCCCCTTGACGACACCATTGCGCAAAATCGAGTCTGCTACAGTACTACGATTTTGCAGCCTCCATGTGCCGTACCTAGCCCTACCAAACGTAGCACAGCGCGAGTTACTGACGTATTACGTGCACGTAGTAGGTGTAGTTGCAGGTGTAGTAGATATAGGTATTAGGTACATTACATATTAAATACCACAGCACCGCAGCCGTAGCCAGCTATACGGCGGCTGCAGTGCATGACGCGGCGCAGTTGGTACATCGTAGCGAACGGCGGCTGCTGCTGTTGCAGAAATAAAAGTGCGCAATGTTGGCAGACATTCTCGACACAGCAGCGACTGCCACGCTGGCGACGTATGTAGGTCTAGGTACCATCCACCCACCTACCTACTACCTACCTACGGGACGAACCGAAAAAACTAAAAGTAATGGCCCCTACCCTGTACCCAGTGGCGTAGCCAGAAGAGTTCGAAAGGGGGGGTCTGGGTCGGAAGCTTTTTTTAGGTGGCTGCAAAATGGGTACAGAGACTTGAAAAACGAGTAATTTTGGGGGAGGGGAAGAGGGAGGAGTAAAAATGAGCCTTTTTTGCACTTTAGTCTTGAATAGTCCATATAATAGCGATTTATTTTACGCCCGAGCGTAGCGAAGGCGAAGCTTCGAAAAAATTGGATATTCAATGCCCAAAAAAGGCATTTCTTAATGTTTTTGTTAATGCCCGAGCGAAGCGAGGGTGAAGCTTTGATAAAATTAGATTTTTTAATGTCTAAAAAATACATTTTTCACAAAAATTCTTGACCTCAAGGGGGGTCCAGACCCCAACCCCCCTGGCTACGCCTCTGCCTGTACCCTATACATTAGGGTGGAGCGCGAAAAAAAACCATACCTCATATTTCGACCAATTTTACTGGGGTTGTTGGGTCATAATGGGAGACTACCAAAAAAATTTTGAGCCCCCCAGGTGACGAGGGAGGAGAGCTAGGGGTTCTCAAAGGGCACCGCCTTTTGAAAAAAACGCGGTTTTTTGTGCTTTTTAGCTCGAAAATGTGGCGTGAGAAACCTGACACAGCACTAAAAAGGTGCGATTTGAGTTTCTACATCTCCCAAGACCATCACCATCGCCGTCCTCCTCCGATCAAAACTCAGACTGTTACCAGGAGGTCCAAAAGTTGCAGATCGCGAAATTTACATTATTGTGAAATTTTTTCTGGCCCCTAATTGATCACTTTTGCACCGCGCCAACTAATTAAATTTTTTTTTTACATTTTTGAAGAAAATTTTTTAGAATTTTCTTCGATCAGTGTAGCCAACTGCGACTTGCGATATTCAAATTTCTGGAATTCGTATTGATCTAATCATGAAATTGTTAGATAACTTACATATAAGTCTTATTGCTAGAAAACTCCACAAACTTTTTTTGTTTTTTCAATAATCATTGATGAGTTGTAAAGAAATTTTTTTACACCAGTGCAGCCCATTGTTAACCATGAAACGCTTATGTATGGAATTTACGTTATTTTGAAACATTTTTCTTCCATGACTAGAGATTATTATTTTGAAAAATTCTCATACCAGTGACACAACCTCTCAACTATACTGGAAAAAATATTTCTATAATGCTGAGGGCGCCTAAAACAGCTTCTGTAGACAGGGCAAATAATTGCAACGTCATAATGCAGAACACAATGAACAATTCTCAACATTTTAAGCGGGTTTTAGAATTTTTCCGAGATTTTTATGTAGAAGATTGACTGTTTATTTTACGTTGGTCAAACTTTCTAATTATTTAGCCGAGAATGCTGAAAAATTAAATTTTGTTAGGTATTTGTTTGTTATTTGTTGAATATCGAATAGAATAGAATAATTTGCGGATTAAAAAATGAACAAAAAATCAAAAAAATGTGAACCATTTTTTGTCAGAATCAAATTCAGGAAGTAAAATTGGGTGAAAAATGACCAAAAAATTTTCTTAGGTACTTGAGGTTTTTATTATTTTTAAAGATGAGATAAAAACGACTATTAAAAATAACGTAAATTTCATACATAGACGTTTCTTCATGGTTAACAATTGGTTGCACTGGAATAAAAAATTTCTTTACAGGTACCCAACTTATGATTATTGAAAAAACCAAAAAAAAGTTTGTGGAGTTTTCTAGCAATAAGACTTATACGTAGTTATCTGGCAACGTGGCAACTTCATGATTAGATCAATACGAATTCCAGAAATTTGAATACCACAAGTCGCAGTTGGCTACACTGATTGAAGAAAATTCTAAAAAATTTTCTTCAAAAATGTAAAAAAAAATTTAATTAGTCGGCGCGGTGCAAAAGTGATCAATTAGGGGCCAGCAAAAATTTCACAATATGGAAATTTTGCGATCTGCAACTTTTGGACCCCCTGGTAGCAGTCTGAGTTTTGATCGGAGGAGGACGGCGATGATCTTGGCAGATGTAGAAACTCAAATCGCACCTTTTTAGTGCTGAGGCAGGTTTCTCACGCCACATTTTCGAGCTAAAAAGCACAAAAAACCGCGTTTTTTTCAAAAGGAGGTGCCCTTTGAGAACCCCTAGCTCCCCTCCATCGACACCTGGGGGGCTAAAAAATTTTTGGGTGGTCTCCGATGATGACCCGACAACCCCAGCAAATTTGGTCGAAATCCGAGGTACCTATGTTTTTTTTTCGCGCTCCACCCTAATAAACATCCTATGTATGTGTAGGTCTTCTAGGTATCTATCTTATACATCGCATCGTATGGTACCTCTACCTATAATATACGCAAGTATAAACAATCCAAGTACGAAGGTACATTATTTATGCAAAACCGTACGTAATTATACGGCGCGGCGCGGCGCACATCCGCGAGTGCGGTGACGCGACGGAGCAAATAGGACTTTTTTCCGAAATAAACAGGTAGGTGTTAGCTGCTAGGTACAGGTGGTACTTGGTACCTTGTGAATAAGATATTCGTGTGATGCGCACCTGTTGGAAGTGGGGGGAAAAATACCTAATCAACCGAGAAAAATAACAAACGCCGCTTCTCTCTTCTCCTCTAAATTGGAACGATAAGCCTTCCAAATTTACGTAACCCTCGCTCGAATCGATGCATCCGTCGCTTGGCTTGGCCATCGGCGCGGCGCGGCGAGGCGTGGCGTAACCTCCAGAAACCAAATTTAAATCACCTCTCGGTGCGAGATGAAATGAAAGTCCGAAATTAGCCTTTTCGTTTCCTATTTCAAAAAATTCACCTTTCGACGGAACGGGCGCGGGCGAGGCCGACCCAATGTAGACGTAGAAGAGGTAGGAGGGAGGATGGGTTGCTGGGTAGCAAGGTAGCAAGGTATAACGACCGTCTCTACGCTTAGATATGTTGAAGAAGAATCATCCTCCTTTAAAATCTTTTTTGTTTCAATAAAATCGCTGTGCTGAATGCAAAGAAATTTGAAATTGAAAACTCGCAATTTTACATGCGATTAAATGGGGCGACGTTTTCGGTTCGTACCAAACGAGTTTGTTTATATACGCACACAATATCGTTGTTAACACACACGAATCTGGGATATCAGATTTTGAATTATGGTCGATTTTCGTCATAGTCAAGTATCTAATGAGATATTCTATTTGAATTTTTGATCGATTTTTGTCCGAGTTATCTATGAGCGATTCTTTATTTTCGAAAAGTAACTCAAAAACATAATTTTTTTGCAAAAGAGGTCAAATTGAAAAAAATGGGATGTTTGATTTTGAATCATGATCAATTTTTACCCAAGTTATGGGCACGAAAGTGATGGCATATTCGATTTTGAATTTTGATCGATTTTTGCCAGAGTTCAGAGCACGAATCTATAATTGTAACTACATTCGATTGGAAGTTATGATCGATTTTGACACAGTTATGGGCACAAAACTAATGAGATATTCCATTTTGAATTACGATCCATTTTTGTCAGAATTAAGTATAGGTACCTATAGTCCGTTTCATTTAACTTGACCTCTGACCTCTGAGATTTCGTAAACAAAATAGAACTAGCCAATGATCGAGAAACGTTATACATTTGGCAACATCTGAAAAATCTTAGGGCCTCAGGGGTCAAGTTGAAAAAAAAAATACGACTATAGGTACGAATTTAATGAGATATTCGATTTTAAATTTTGACCAATTTTTGTCCGAGTTATGAGCGATTTTATATTTTTTTCGAGTGATTGTTTTTCAAAAAAAAAAAATCGATTCACGCAAAAATATTTGCGAAATTCGCGATGTACAGTTCGATAGGTTCGTTAGTGTCGAATGCTGAAAAGGTGAAGCTGTAGGAAACTGTAGTGATAATTTTGCTATATTTACCTCTACTTTGAAACAGTTTACGAAAACATAGCCAAATATTTCTATCGAAATCGCTATTCCTATTGGTTAACTTCGCAGTGATAAACTACTGATAATTTACATCTTCACCTTTTCAGTAGTTCACAAAATTCCACCAGATGGCAACCTTTTAAATGTGCATCGCGAATCCCCGCGGCTAGTTCTTGCATGAAATAAGGGTAACCCCAGAGGGTGGGGAAACAAATTTTTTTTTCGGAAATTGCTTTGCTGTTATCAGTTGTTTTTAATACGTAGGCGTGTAGTTGTACTTACCATCGAACATTTAATTTTTTAATTTTTTTTTTGTCTGAGAAATGAAAATGCATATCGCAACTTTTTTTGTTGAAAAAGTAAATACTTTGGATTTTTAATCAAAAATCACTTTTTATGAAATCAGTTAAAATTGCCTAAAATTGATCATATTTCAGCACTTTGAGTGATAATTTAACGGCAGGATCAAAAAAAGCTGTTCACATCATATTTCGAGTTTTCAACACATATTTTTACGAGTGTCACCCTATTTTAGCGCATAAAATATGTACATATTTTGCGTTTTTTAGAACATACATATCCGGGCCTTGATAATCAGTCAAATTCCATTGATTCTCCTGATAACCAGTGTAATTTTACTGTCAATCAGTGAAAAATACTAATTCAAGTTCTATCAGTTTTAGCTCGTTTGTTTGTCTCAAAATTTTCTCTATTTCTTAAGTCAATTTTAGTATTCTTGACTAATTCAAATTCAGAGAGTAGACTTAGTGCGCGTTTTGCACGAACAAGTAAAAAAATCTATTTTATAGCAAACTCAGATGATTTTTTAAAAAGAAATTTAGTTTTCGCCGAGTTACAAGGCGAAGCCCCATTTTTGCGGATTTTTAACCCCTTCTCTAGGGCCTCCGACACTCTTGGAGGGGAGAGGGGGCAAGAAGTCTTATCATGTTGTTCGGTATGGTGTCCTGAATCAATTGAACCAGAAAAAAAAAACTTTGATCAAAATTTTTTCAGTACTTCATCATTTTGTTAGTCTAATTGCACTAGACTCGAGTATCATTAAAAATCAAAAGCGCCGCGATGCTATTATCATCTGTTTTTGGCCCGATTATTCAAAAATGTAATTTTTGTATATGTGAACCCTTATTAAACCAATTTTAATTGGTCTCCGAAATATTGACCATGAAAAGTGTAAAAATGGCGAAAAAAAAAACGCCAAAAAAACACGTTTTTTTCATAGTTTTTGATTTTTTTGACCATGTTGCACCCCCTCAAAGGGGTCTGCAAAAAATATATGTTATACCTAAGGGTAATACCAACTTTTTTTAAAAAAATCCCCCCCGATTTTTTTTCTACGAATTTTTGAAGTTTTTAAACCCCCCAAAACCCCCCAATAAGCGGGAAAAAAATTGAAAAATTCTCACGTATACACCTACCCATCGACTATTTTCTGTGAAAATTTCAAAATTTTTGAACCGCCCCACCCCTTCAAAGCTATGAATTTTTGAATATTGGGCACTTACGGCCATTTCACTCGGGTTGTGGTGGGGGATCGAGCCAAAAAATTTTTTGAAGATGTTTTACATCAAGAGTAACATTTTGAGTGAGTTTCTGCCCCAACGGAGAAAGTGCAGATTTCACCATCTTATTATTACATGCTCTTTTCCGCGAGTACATTCTACAATACAATTTACTTACATACAGCCAGAGGCGGTTCGAACATAAATTTCTGGGGGGGGGGGATGAGGTTCAAAAATGCCGAATGAAAAATTCAAAATTGCCGACAAAAATCCATAAATATCACATTTTTTACAATGAGTATAAAAAAAAAGCACAATGGACCCAAAACCTGAAAAGTCTGATCAATTGATCATACCTGATTAGGTCAATGTTCAAAGTTGCCCACGTCTGAAAATTTTTCTGTTGGTAATTTGAAGAAAAAGTTTAGGTCCGAGCGAAGCGAGGAGAGAAAATTTTAGACGATCTCACATTGGAAGTACGAAAAAATATTGTTTCAAGTTGATAAACTTAAATAAAAACCAGCCACTTTTACTCCAAAATTATTGAATAAAAAATACGATTGGGCCGAGCGTAACGAGGCCAAAGCTTTTGGAAAATTGTACCTATTTCCAAACATCTAAAATAAGTTCTAAGAAGAATAAAATTTTAGTAGGTAATGGGTAAAATTAGTTAGATAATTTTGAAAAAAAAAATAAGGAAAGAAATCATTTTTGAACCATTTGACTTATTTCAAAATTATGGAAGCAGAAATTCAATATAGCCGAGTGTAGCGAGGCCCAAGTTTTTGAAAAATTTTGATTTAAGAAGTGTTTAAGTTTGACAAAATTTCCAAAATTTGCCGAATTTTCAAAATCTTGTGAAAATTGCCAATTGGAACTCGGCTGGGGGGAGAATTACTCCCCCATTCCCCCTCCCTCATCGCGCCATCCCTGCATACAGCATATAGAAAGAAACGGATGATTGCACCACGATAAAGACAGATACAATCAAGAAAGTAATCAGGTATACGATGTACTGTTAGGAGCGTAAAGTATAACATAAGTTTTCAAAAGAAACGGCGCCGTGTTCGCGTGTTAAATTACACGTGTTGGTTACATTGTAAGAACGTAAATGTGTACTTGTGTGCGTAATTGCGTACCCCTACCGCTCATAGTAGTATTCTTAATCTATGCTACCGCAACCATTATATATGTACTTATCCTTAACTACATATCTACCTATTTACGAATTACGATATTTATCTAGTCGAGCGAGTATGAGAACGAACGAATAATTTACCTGAAATTAGATTTCAATATAATCGGGAGAAGAGACGAAACCTCACGTCACAGCAACTGATGTTGATAAATTCTGTAGTGTGGACCGTGGACTTGAAGGTGAGATCAATCTTTGGAATGCACCACAACTTGAAACTGAAAGCTGAAAGCCACAACGGCGTTACTAACTTTTTCGCACCAGAATTGAAAAGCAGAAGATGTAAGATGATTCGCAATAATATTATTCGTAAACGCGACACATTTATCTAACCGAAACAGCGAAACCGAGGCAAAAAGAACGGAGATTAGGTACACGTACTACGTACTTGCAGTACGGTACTAGTACCAGTACTTCCAGTACTTGCCAGTTCAACACAGCTGAGCACTTGAGCACACGCACTTGGCGCACATTATCAGTTTTATTTTAGTATAATGTCAGTTATCGCCTGGTTGTCTTATCGTTGCCGGTTGGCCCATTGTGATGCCAGTGTTGCGTGATGATGCGCAGAAAATTGTACTTATGAAATTTTTTGATATTTCGTTTCAGTTTCCGTTTTTTTCTTTTGAATTCATTATTATTATCATTTTCTTTTTGAAAAATAATTTTTCCTATTTTTTTTTTTCGGTATTTGTTTTTGCCTTGTCGGGTTAAATGCGGTTTTTTTTTTTGATAATTTTATGCTTATAATATAAGTAGGAAATCATATCATTATATTCTCAATTTTTTCAAAGGTTATTTTTTTTCCTTTTATTTTCAATTTACTCAAAATTTTCGTTTGAAATTTCAGAAATTTGTCTACAATTTTCTCATTCACGGAATTACAAACTGTCGGAATACGTTGCTTAATGTTTCTCGTTATCTTCTGCTGTGTACAGTTTTTTGTTATTCGTTGCATCAGCACCATCAAAGTACCTACCTAATAGTGTAAGCCGCAGCCGCAATCATTTCATCGAGCATTTAGCTTAATTTATGCATCAGTCCAATCCACCAAGATCAACGACTAGCTCCTAAATCATTTTCGCGCACCGAATGATTTTGCTAAATTACACCGTAAATTACCGGTAATTCATAGTGGGGTGATGGGTGCCTTTGCGGGAGGAGTTGATTTTCAATTTTCATTGAGGAAAAAAAAATTATGAAAATAAAATAAAAAAATTGGTATTTTTTATTTTTGAAATTTTTTAAGCCATTTTCTCGATTTGTTGTGCGAAAAGTGTTTTTATTCGTTACTTGCTCGGATTAAATCATAATTTATTAACCTTTTTTTGTCAGCAGAGAATGCCTTGATAAAGCGTATTATAAAATTTCATGACAATTCGTATACCGATCCTAAGCTTCACTTTCACTCAGTTTTGCAAAATAAGTAATTTTACTGATAACGTACTGGAGTGGAGCATATCCTTCAGGCACGAAATTGAAAATACACTGCGAACGACTGAATGTGAATCTTTTTTTGCCTCAGGATGGTTGGTGAGGTTTTTTCCTTTTTTTTTAAAAAAAAAAAAACCACTCGTTTTGTTATTTTTCCAAGTCCAAAATTTTTCCCCAATTTTTTTTCAAAACTTTCAAAGTTTTTTGTCTAGGTCTAAAATTTTTTCCTAAACATTTTTTTACGTCTATTTTCAAGTCTAAAATTTTTTACTCAAATTTTTACTAAAACTTCATAATTTTTTCGTCAATTTTTCAGGTTTAAAATTTTTTCAACGTCAATTTTATAAGTAAAATTTTTTAAGAGTAGAATTTTTTATTAAAATGTTTTTAATGTCGCAGCAAATTTGTAACATAGACTGAGGTCAGTTCTTCAAGTCTAAAATTTTGAACTATGAAAAAAAATAAGGAAAAAATTTACATTTGAAAAATGAACGTTGAAAAATTGCCAGGAAAAATTTTAGACTTGAACACTTGAAGAATTGGCCTGGGCCTATAGTACGAAATTGATTTGTTGTGGCGTTGTTTAGAAAACATTAATAACAAATTCTACTCTTAAAAAAATTAAAAATTTCACTTTATGAAATTGACGTTGAAAGAATTAATTGTAGAAAAAAATTTTAAACCTGAAAAATGAACGAAAAAATTTTAGACTTTAAAAATAGAAGTTGAAAAAATTTTTAGGAAAAAATTTTAGACCTTGACGAAAAAATATTTTGCGAGGAAAAAATTTTTGACTTGAGAAAATCATAAATGAAAAATGACAAAACAAGTGGACTTGAAAACAAAAACCGCTCACCAACCATGGGAAAAACAACGATTTAGTCGTTCGCAGTGCATTTTCAATTTCGTGGTGTCCGCTATAGCGAACATTAGTAACCAAGTCAACCTCTCTGTACAGTTCGCAACGTCTGTTATAGCAGACATGAACTTTGAGCTTCAATTCTGACAAGCTTTATTCTTTATTTTGAAATTGTCAATAGTGCATCTAAAAGGGACAACTTTCTGCTAAAAAGCACATGCAACCACGGACGTCATACATTAATCTGGACTCTTCACTGTGGGTAAACGGAGCGTGCCAAAACTGGCGGGTGAAGGGAACACAAGCCATGCATAAGCTCCGCCCATGTCGGTAAGAATTCTCTAGGTTGAGCACGCAAAATGATAGGAATAAGTAGAATTTTTCGATTTTTTAAATGAATTTAAGTGACAACGTGGATGTTTCAGGCAAGGAAAATAATTTAGGTTGAATTCTCGACAAAATGAAATAAATTTGAAAGCTGTCCCGGCAATCGAACGAAAGTTATTCAAGTTCAAAGTAACAAAAGTGAATTTTCATTACAAATATTCTGTATTTTTTTCACTTGACATTAAAATAATTCGAAATTTTGAGACGTACATAATTTTTTTTCCTCAAACACCTATGTCCTCATTCAAAATTTCAAATTACCTATTTTAATGTAAAGTAAAAAAAAAATATAAAATATTTGTAATAAAAATTCACTTTCGTAACTTTGAACTTGGATAGCTTTCGTTTGGTTGCCGGGAGAGCTTTCAAATCTATTCCATCTTGTAGGAAATTTAACGTAGATCATTTTTCTCTCCTCGAACACCTATGTCCTCACTCAAAATTTCGAATTATTTTAATGTAAAGTAAAAAAAATACAGAATATTTGTAATAAAAATTCATTTTTGTAACTTTGAACTTGAATAACTTTCGTTTGATTGCAGGGACAGCTTTCAAATCTATTCAATCTCGTAGGAAATTTAACGTAGATCATTTTTCTATCCTCAAACACCTATGTCCTCACTCAAAATTTTGAGTTATTTCAATTTTTTTTGTGAGATAACTACGTGTTTCAATACATTTCAATGCAGTTGATATTGAAACGTTCACCAACATGGGCGTGGCTTCAAGTGGTTTTACCGTTCCCCATACTGCCCTTTTCGGCACGCATCCCGGTCCACCGTCTGTGCTCAGTGAAGAGTCCAGATTAATGTATGAAGTCCGTGCATGCAACATATTTTTAAAATTCAATTTCTTCCTATTTTTAAAAAATTATATTTCTGAGTAGTTTGATATGAGAGAAATATTGAAAAAAAAAATCAAAATTAAAAATTTCATAAAACTATCAAAAGTTGAGATAAAATTCTGAAATTTGGATATAATATTCTCGAAGTATGGTATTCAAGATTTGTGACTTGAGAAATCACTCAACTCAGCTTCTGAGGCTGCAATAATTTTTTAAAACACGTGTTCGCTATAGCGGACGCTTCGACTTTTCTCAATAATATAATTTTTGTGCCTACAGATAGACGAAATAACAGAGTTACCCTTAGTACTGGAAAAATTATTAGAGAACAAAACAAGATCAACCACAAAAAAGCACATTGATAGGATGGATTCCCAGAGGAACGGAAATTTGTCTTGGTTCATCTATTTTATTTTAACAATTTTAATTATTATAATTATTGCAATTATAGCACTACGGGTTAAAAAATATTTTATAAGAAAAAAGAACTCCAATTCTAATTTCTACCACGAATTGTCCACAATGAAGTAAAAAAAAAAACTGTCCACAATGAAGTAAAAAAAAAAACTGTCCACAATGAAGTAAAAAAAAACTATGAAACATGAAAATCTTCTTGTTTTTAGGGTTTTTGCGCTGTGCGCGAAAAACCCTATTGCGAACGGAGGACAGTGATTGATCCCGTTTTGTATTTATCCCGTCCGACACTGATCCCGTTTTTAAAAAAAAATCGAAAATAGCGAAAGTCATTGGTCCCGTCCGACATTGATCCCGTCCGACATTGATCCCGTTTTTAAATATATATCAGAAATAGTAAAAGTCATTCATCCCGTTCGACATTGATCCCGTCCGACATTGATCCCGTTTTTAAATAAATATCGAAAATAGTAAAAGTCATTCATCCCGTCCGACATTGATCCCGTCCGACATTGATCCCGGATATGAATCACGAAAACTTGAACCGTATACCATCAGGTAGACCCATGAACCTGTTTAGGAAAGGGATGCTAATTTCGTTCTTTTTCAAAGTAATTCACAAAAATTCATTGTGTTGATTTGGGCTCCGGGTGCGAAGCTCGAATGGAAAACTGGTGGTATTATTGAGAAAGTAGTAAAGCACAACAACAGTATTGATATTGAAGGTTGCATTTGCAATTGCAAACGTCAATGAACGACAGAATCATAACAGAGTGAATGTAATGTTGCCAACCTGTATGCTATTTTCTTAGTTTACCTCTTAAAATAAAGCCATTATTTTTGTATAAACGAAATCTCGACACGGAGACACGGACTATGGTGTGTTGGTGGTATGGGTATGTCCAGTGTAAGCAAATAGACGCCGTAGGAGGGAAGATCTTTTTTTTATGTTGGTTTTGAAAAAGAGACAATACTTAGGTAAAGATGGAATAGAATGTGATCCAGAAACAAGACGAGCTGACAATGTGAGGGGTATGAAAATTGTTATAAGAAAGATACATTCACGCAATCCATAATATAAATTACTAATCCTCATTTATGATGAAATATACCTAGAAAATTACCTGGGCACTCATAGAATTTTTAAAAATTTTGTTTTAAAAAAAGCAATGGGAAAGTGAGAAAGTATTTAGTATTTTTCTATTTCAGTTTTGTAATTCGAAGGCCGAATATCAGAGATTTAGAGTATACCTAAGCATAAGCCACTGTAGAATAGAAAATTATTAATGAGATCATTTTTATTAAATTAATATCAAAACTTGAATAAAATTCTGTTTGTTTTGGGATGTTAGGAAAAGTGAAGATTGAATTGTTTCATCCAAAAAATTTCATTTTATGGACTATTGAATGCATAGGCGCACCCAAGGGGGGCTCAGGGGGCTCGAGCCCCTCCCTTAAGCTTGGAAAAAATATTTATTTTCTTGCAAAAATATAAAAAAGTTCATTTTTTTACTTTTCAAACAAATTTTCGCCCTCACTTCGCTCGGACAGTATTTTAGTCATTATAATTTAAAATTTGATAATTTTCGACTAATTTTTCAGCCAAAAATCACCAATTTCTCAATAAATTCCCAATTTGTCGGCAAAATTGATCATTTTTGACTGATGGATCAGTAAAAAATGAGTAATTTTATTTTTCTCAAATTCTCTGCCCGCCAGCCCCTCCCTCAATTAATTTCTGGGTGCGCCTATGATTGAAAGGAAGTAGGTTCCATAATTCGAGTGAGAAGCTGAAGCCATCCCTAGAATGAAATTGAGCAAAAATTTTGATTCTACAATCTCAGTTTACATTTAGAAAGACGATAATTTCACTGTCTATAGCGATTACTTTTTTTGTCCGAATTTCGAGATTTAATATTTTCTGACAACAGTATGTTTCCTCCCCAAATTGAGGTCACAGAAAACAAATTTTGGATCAATTTTATCCTCGAAGTGACCCTTGAACCCCACTAAATTTTCACAATATTTTCCTCTTTTTGGCGCGTATTTTTTTTTTTTTAATACCGCACACGTGCATAGAGAACATGAAAATGTAATAGTTTGCCAAATTTGAATAAAATCGATGCAGTAGGACGCAAGAAAATAGAAAAAATTCGTAATTTGAAGAAAACAATTCGTGGAGAGAAAAAACGTAGCTAGGGACTATGGTACGCAGCGCACTTTATTCAACTGAGCAAAATAACCAGGAACTCGTGATGAAAAATGACAAAAAATTAATTTTCTCGGTTTCTCGAAAGTATTAAAATTTTGTACACTGTTGTATTTTCGCATGGTCGATGCACGTATGAATTTTTTGCAGAAAAAATTCATTTTTGTTAGCCGTTGAGGGGGAAATGTGCCACAATTTGATTGGGAGCCCTGAGGTGAATTCTAGGATAAAATTGACCCAAAATTTAGATTCTGCGACCCCAAGTTAGTGAGGAACGACCTTCGGTTTATGCAAATTTAGTTTTTTTTTACCCAAATTTGAAGATTTTCAAATTTTTGACAATTCTCCTTTTCTTTATAATAAGAAAACTATTGAGTAAATCAAAAATTTTATAATGACCAAAAATACTCAGCGTGCCGATTTCTACAGGATTAGTTGGTTACCTAGCTTCTTCATTCACACATACCTATCATAGGATGAAAAATTCAGGTAGGCAATTACGACTTTATAACCAACTAATCCTGTAGAAATCGGTACGCTGAGTATTTTTGGTCATTATAAAATTTTTGATTTACTCAATCGTTTTCTTAATATAAAGAAAAGAAGCATTGTCAGAAATTTAAAAATCTTCAAATTTGGGTAAAAAAAAAACTAAATTTGCATAAACCGAAGGTCGTTCCTCACTAACTTGGGGTCGCAGAATCTAAATTTTGGGTCAATTTTATCCTAGAATTCACCTCAGGGCTCCCAATCAAATTGTGGCACATTTCCCCCTCAACGGCTAACAAAAATGAATTTTTTCTGCAAAAAATTCATACGTGCATCGACTATGCGAAAATACAACAGTGTACAAAATTTTAATACTTTCTGTTCAGGAGAAACCGAGAAAATTAATTTTTTGTCATTTTTCATCACGAGTTCCTGGTTATTTTGCTCAGTTGAATAAAGTGCGCTGCGTACCATAGTCCCTAGCTACGTTTTTCCTCTCCACGAATTGTTTTCTTCAAATTACGAATTTTTTCTATTTTCTTGCGTCCTACTGCATCGATTTTATTCAAATTTGGCAAACTATTACATTTTCATGTTCTCTATGCACGTGTGCGATTTTTTTATCAAAAAAATGAATTATCTACCAAAAAAGGGAAAGTATTCCGAAAATTTATTGGGAGTTCTAGGGTCACCTGAAGGATAAAATTCACCCAAAATTTGTTTTCTGCGACCCCGATTTAAGGGGGAAACATATTTGGTTCTTGTTATTTGAATTTTTTGCCTAAAATTTGAAGATAATTCATAATTTATTGAAAATTTAATCATAAGAAAACGAGTAAATGGGGTAGCATCGAAAATGCAAAAGTCAAGCAATCTCTCAAAATTAAACCCTTTCGAATATTACAAAGAAGGTACGAAAAATTGATGTTTCATTTTCATTTCAATATTGGCAATTCTCCTTCATAAAATAGAATCTACTACACTTCCTACGTACAATAAGCATGGTATATGTACGTGGCAGCATCTAAAGCAGTATATATCAACAGAAAATCTATCAAAAATTTTTAAAAATATTTTCAGACTTTAGGCCTATGGCTAACTTCTGCATTTTCAAGTAATGTAATTGGTATTACTTAGGTACCTATGTCACTTCATTGAAAGAATAATTTTAACATGCGATGTTTTTTCTTCTGGGATGGGGATCATTCCAAATTTTTAAGACCACTGATTTTCAAAAACTTAAAACCAAATATTTATATTTTTGAAATTAACTTAATATCAGAAAGTCAGAAAGACATAGATCAATACGTTTTTTTAAGACGCTGACTTTCATAAACAATTTTTATACCTAATGTCAGAAAGTCAGAAGTCATAGATCGATATGTAACGCTATGTATTTTAAAAATTTAATTTAATACCAGAAAATCAGAATGACAGGAAAAATATCAGAAATTCAGTAGCTGACTTTTATAAACATCAATTTTCATGTTTTCGAAATTAACTTGGTATCAGAAAGTCAATTACTTATGTAGGTACCTACTTTTAAAAGCATGAATTTTCAAAAGTGACTTGCTATCAGAAACTCAGAAGCTGACTTTTGAAAATTTACGAATTTTTTTATTTTCGAAATTAACTTGCCAAATATCAGAGAGTCAGAATGATATGAAAAATATCAGAGAACTGAAAGCTGATTTTCAATTTCAAAAACAAATTTTTATTTTAGAAATTGGCTTGATATAGTCATCATGACAGTCATGACAGGAAAAACATAATCCATGTAATCAAATTTTCCTTTCAGAGGAAACTTTACTTCATTTTTTTCCATCATGTAGGGAATAAAGTTCGTTCCTATACATTCTAAGGATTTTTCTACCACATAATCCTCTTAATACCCTCCGAAAAATATGAATTAAAATTATTGAAAATCATTCTTTTTTCGTTATTGTAATTCGAATTCTTTACGTTGAAATAAAAAAAAAAAAACCTATTTGCTCTTCACAGCATCCAGAAAAATTAAAATTTTTCCAGCTAGGTTCATATCCTTCACTTTAAATCTATGTTTTTGGCAGATAATTTATTGACTGGGATTTAAAAATATGCCTATTGCTTTTGCATTACGTCTTGAAACAGCTTCAAATCAATTAGGGAGGTGGAGAATAAGTTACCTCCTATCTATCTGTACCAATTTGCAGCTTATTAGAAAAAATGATAATTTATATTATATTTTCCTCAAAAACAGTTACTTCTGGCTTTGCCGGGCTTTAAAAATTAATACGGTATATCAAAAATTGAAAAATCAATTTTTTTGAAATGAATGGAAAAATTAGTCCAGCTGTAATTTTAAAAAGGAAGTGTATGTAATTTCAAACTTTTAAAATATTTTGAATTTTTAGTGAGATTCGACGAGAGAAGGGTACTAAATGTTCAAATTTCATGTTTTTGACTAAGGATTACTTCTTACTTCAAGAAAATATTTCCATTGTGGTTGTATAATCTCGACGCGACTACCGATGTCCCTTAAAATACAATTTCGCTTTACACTCCAGATGTTATAACTGTACACACCGTTTAAAGGAATCAAGGACAATAATAAAACGAAAACCTGTTTTCGTATGTCTCCTTCTTTTCTAATCCCTGATTGAAATTGAAATACGAGAGTATCCATTCGCTTTTAGCGTGTGCATCACTGCAAAACCTATGTTTATGTAAACTAAAAAACGCGGGATACCTACTTCTGGTTTACCAGTCAGCAACTGAACAACAGTGGATGTACTTGTTTTCGTGAAATTCGAAACAGACGGGATCAATGCAGGACGGGATCAATAACGGACGGGATTAATGTCGGACGGGATCAATGCTGAACGGGATCAATAACTTTTTCTAATTTCGTTATTTTTATAAAAACGGGATCAACACCGGACGGGATCAATGTCGGACGGGATGAATGACTTTCACTATTTTTGATATATATTTAAAAACGGGATCAATGTCGAACGGGATCAATGTTGGACGGGATCAATGACTTTCGTTCTTTTTCATATTTCTTTAAAAACGGGATCAGTGACGGACGGGATTAATACAGAACGGGATCAATAACATAGTATCATTGCGAACGTTTTTGTCAATATTCAATTTTCAATTTTCAATTCCAAATTTGTAGCCAATCAGAGACCAGTATTTTCTGAGTTGTTCTGTTTATTTACATTTTAAGGTGTATGTAAATGCGTTGGACATAAAGTACGATTTCGTTGATTCTATTTATGTAGTATGTTTTTTGAGAAGTAGATGTCGTTACGCCGCTAGTTGAATAATTTTTTTTTTTTTAATAAAAATTAGGCAAGTCGACCAAGTCGTTGCTAATTAATTAAATTTCTGTATAATCAATGGTTACGATTTAAAAACAGGTCAATTTCATTTTTGGGAGTTAACTCCCAAAAATGAATATAAATAATTATTTATTTAATATTTCGTTTGAAATAAGGAATTCTTTTGGCATCATCGAGATCGAGTATAACATAATTTCATTAATTTTTGAATCCAGAAATCGATTTCAAAAAATGGCAACATTAGGCTAATGAAAAGTACGTTCATTCAACGTGATTGCGTCGATTTTGGTAATCATTTTAAAGTTTTAGAAAAAATCAAGTTCATTTAGTGCTAAAGATGAATGACGAATAGGCTGAAAGTGAAAATATAAAACAATCTAATAAATGCAAAAACCCTATTGCAATCAGCGATCAGCTGATTAGCTTGTTTACATTTTTTTCTTTCTTCTTCAGGAGAATATCTAGTTACATACCGAATTTTCAAATGAATTTATCCTTTCAATTTTATGGACAGGGTTGCGAGAACGGGAACGGAACGGAACGGTAACGGAACGGAACGTGATCCGTTCTCGTAACCCTGCTTGGACAAAACAGATTTAATATTAATAATAATGAATTTTCAATCATATATTTTTGGCGAAAATTGACAATTATCATAAAAACAGAAATTTGGCGCCGGAAAAGGACACTCTGGAGTCTGGAACTGCCGGAACCAGGGTTGCAAGAACGAGAACGGAACGGTAACGGAACGGAACGCGATCCGTTCTCGCAACCCTGTTTATGGATACCGTCCACTGATGACTGACCTCATTTTTTTTCAATATCAATTCAGAATAATTGATATTTTCATTTTTACTTCATTGGTTGTGTAGATGTAGGAAAAAGTTGAAATTTTGTGTGAATAAAAAATTTAATTTGTTGTTTGAATGTTAATTTTATAATTTTATTCGTTTTGAAACATTTTCTTTTCTGATTGAGACCATCTAAAAATTAAAACAATTTTTTTACTGATATGTGATTCTGTGATGAATTGGCATACTTAGGTTGAAATTGTTTCTCCATCTCGTTAAGGTTTTTCATAGGGTTTTCATGATTTGAAATTTTCATCAAAATTGTTTCACCTAGGTTTTATGAGGTATCAAGGTAGATTTTTTTTATAATTTTCAACAACCGAAGTCTATTTATAAAACATAATTGTAGACCGAGCAGAGTTCAACTGTTAGAAAAATGAAGCATCCTGAAAGAAAATGAATTAAAAACTACATTAGCCTAAATGGACTCAAAAGAATGAAAATTCAACGAACTAAATTTTTTGTTCTGTATTCTGTCTATTTTTTTTCTTCATTCAGGAAATCGATTTTTTATAATGAACCCTATTTTACAATATTCCTCATTTGTAACAATTCCTAAAGTCAACCAAAAGTTATCAAAAAGAAGTAAAAAATTAAAATTTCAACAAAAAATTTAGATGGTGAAAATCCTAATAAGTTGGGATGTTCATTACTAGGTATTGTTCTATTCTTCATATAATCAATTCTGAAAATATTAATGGAAATGGAAGTACTTATTTTATAATCAAATTGTTCAAAACAATAACACCTCATCGTAAATTTCCTTACTCTGAGTTGCACCACATCACAAAATACTACGAAAAAAATGGTGAAACTTAGCAATTAGACGAAAAATCATTAGTGCGCAAAAATGATTTAGGAGCTATTAAGAAAACGTAGTCGAGAAAAAATTCGAACTTTGAAAAAAAAATTCAATTTGGAGAAAAATAATCGAGGAAAAATTCTAACTCTGTAAAAAATTTAATTTTGAGAAAAAGTAGTCGAGAAAAAATTCGAACTGAAAAAAAAAATTCAATTTGGAAAAGAATAATCGAGAAAAAATTCGAACTCTGTAAAAAATTTAATTTTGAGAAAAAGTAGTCGAGAAGAACTCTGAAAAAAATTTAATTTTGAGAAAAAATAGACGAGAATAAATTCGAACTGAAAAAAAATTCAATTTGGAAAAGAATAATCGAGAAAAAATTCGAACTGAAAAAAATTCAATTTGAAAAAGAATAATCGAGAAAAAATTCGAACTCTGTAAAAAATTTGATTTTGAGAAAAAGTAGTCGAGAAGAACTCTGTAAAAAAATTTAATTTTGAGAAAAAGTAGACGAGAATAAATTCGAACTGAAAAAAATTCAATTTGGAAAAGAATAATCGAGAAAAAATTCGAACTTTGAAAAAATTAATTTTGAGAAAAAGTAGTCGAGAAAAAATTCGTACTGAAAAAAAATTCAATTTGGAAAAGAATAATCGAGAAAAAATTCGAACTCTGTAAAAAATTTAATTTTGAGAAAAAGTAGTCGAGAAAAAATTCGAACTGAAAAAAAAATTCAATTTGGAAAAGAATAATCGAGAAAAAATTCGAACTCTGTAAAAAATTTAATTTTGAGAAAAAGTAGTCGAGAAGAACTCTGAAAAAAAATTTAATTTTGAGAAAAAATAGACGAGAATAAATTCGAACTGAAAAAAAATTCAATTTGGAAAAGAATAATCGAGAAAAAATTCGAACTGAAAAAAATTCAATTTGAAAAAGAATAATCGAGAAAAAATTCGAACTCTGTAAAAAATTTGATTTTGAGAAAAAGTAGTCGAGAAGAACTCTGTAAAAAAATTTAATTTTGAGAAAAAGTAGACGAGAATAAATTCGAACTGAAAAAAATTCAATTTGGAAAAGAATAATCGAGAAAAAATTCGAACTTTGAAAAAATTAATTTTGAGAAAAAGTAGTCGAGAAAAAATTCGTACTGAAAAAAAAATTCAATTTGGAAAAGAATAATCGAGAAAAAATTCGAACTCTGTAAAAAATTTAATTTTGAGAAAAAGTAGTCGAGAAAAAATTCGAACTGAAAAAAAAATTCAATTTGGAAAAGAATAATCGAGAAAAAATTCGAACTCTGTAAAAAATTTAATTTTGAGAAAAAGTAGTCGAGAAAAAATTCGAACTGAAAAAAAAATTCAATTTGGAAAAGAATAATCGAGAAAAAATTCGAACTCTGTAAAAAATTTAATTTTGAGAAAAAGTAGTCGAGAATAAGAACTCTGAACAAAATTTAATTTTGAGAAAAAGTAGTCGAGTAAAAATTCAAACTCTTGAAAAAAAATTAATTTGGAAAAAAATAAACGAGAAAAAATTCGAACTTCGAGAAGAAATAAACAATTTCGAACTTAGAAAAAAGCAAGTGGACCACTTGAATCATACAGTTGAAAAAAAACGATTCAGTCGTTCGCAGGGTATTTTTAATTTCGTGCCTGAAGCCTCTTTCGTGTAGATTTAGTCATAGGTAAGATACACGGCATCAAAACATATAAATCATCCATTTACCTATGTAGGTATAAACGGACATAGATTCATCGTCGGTGTTCGTTGTAGACAGGCGCGAGTACTTAATTGTAGCGTGATATTGACACAGTAAGTACATACAATATTATTAATCTTCAGTTACACAAAAAACTAAACTTCGGTATTTGTACAAAGAGGTACGTGTGTAGGTAGTAGGTACCTACACTACACTAATCTGCGTTAAAATCATCAAAACTCCCTTAGGTATTTGTTCGTGGTTTTTTTTTGGAGAGGGTGGGGTTGAGCAATAAAAAAAGATAAAAATTCAGAGTTTTGCTACCGCTAGGAATTATGGTTCCTTATTACCCGAAATATCCCGTACCCAATAATTTCTTCCTTGTTTGTCACTGAAACGTGATACGATAATGAAATCAAATAATGAGAATTTTCTTTTCCTCGTAACAAATCGAACCATCACTTCAAGTTTTTATACATGTTTTATGTGCGCTTACGTTATCATCAAAACAAGATAAATTTCATGAAAATGCGGTTCGTGAGTATAGATAGGTACTCGAAGTACATTTACATCTACATACCTACATATATAAGGGTGTGTCAAGTTACATTTTTTTTTGAAATTTGATTGTGCCACCTCCTAATTCTGTTCCTTTTAATGAGAAAAGACCCCCATAAAAATTTTACCCCGAAAAAATTTTGCCAAGTGGTGGCGCAATGAAGGTGAAAATTTGCCATAAAGGATAATGTAAAAAATAGTCCGAAGTTCAATATTTTGATCCAGTGTGTCAATTTTTCACGTTTCAATTGAAAGTAATACGAAAATCTGGTCAAAAACAAATCACGTGGAATATGTTTTCAAAAGAACGAAGCAAAATTAATTTTATATGTATCATTGAAAAAACCTACCAAACATTGCGCGAGTGATCGCCTACTCGCCACGGTTTGGCGCGGCAATTCGTGCAAACATCGGGCAAATCATATTCGTAACTTTACCTTTCTTGCGCCACCAATATCATTTTTTGAGGCGGATTTTTTGTATTTCCTATTTTCTAGGTCCAATGAAAATTTTAAGGGGGTGGCACGTCAAAAATATTGAACATTTTTTTTACCATATAAACATGAAACACCCTAACATCATTTTTTACATCTGATAGATACGCATGTCGTTGATGTCTCTACTTTACCGTGAGAATGAGAGTTTTTGTACTTTGTTCAGTCCTTCAGTCGACGCTATAATCAGGTAGGTTAGGTAGATATTGGTGATCAAAAAAAAGGTCGTACTGGGACTGAGGTTTGAGATATTGATCTCCGTTCAATTTCAATGTAAAATTATCGATTTTTGATGCTAATTTTTGATCGTTTTCTATTGTGGATGGAGGCGATGGAGCCGTTCCGGATCCCTGAATCAAGTCATTCGTGGCGTAGCATAGATGGCGTTCTTAGCATCATTTTTTCAATGAAACCTCAATTGTTGCGCGTACAGGTGGAGCAACATTTTTTTTTCGTTCACGATGTTGATTCAATGTTTACTTCACATTAAATTTTCATTTTCCTTAAGTAATCTTTTCCAAGTTCAAATGAATTTTAATAATAATTTTCAAATTTTAAATATTCTTGAACATTCTAACATCAAATAATTCAATTTTTTTTCAAATTTCAAAAACAATTTTTTTCATGTTCAGCATTCGAATTTTCACACAATTTTTTCAAAGTCCCAGTCCAAATTTTTCGTGTATTTTTTTTCCAAGTTCGAATTGATTTCCAAATTTTAAATGCCAATACCTACCTATTTTATTTTTTAGCATTCCAACTTCAAATTTTTCCTAATTTTTTCTTTTCTCAAATATTTCAAAAACAAATTTTTCTTACAGTTCAGGGTTTGAATTTTACACAAGTTTTTCAAAGTCCAATTATTTTCACGTGATTTTTTCCAAGTTCAAATATTTTTATTATTTTTTCATCGTCTTTTTCCAACTTCTAGTTCTAGTTTTCCAAAATTTTCTTAAGTTCAAGATCAAATTTTTCCTCAAGTTCTACATTCAAATTTTCACACAATTTTTCAAATTTAAAAAAATTAAGTTGAAACAAGCTTTTTTCAATTTGGAAAGAACGATAATTTCCTTACATACGGAAAATTTTTCAGATTGCTCCACCTGTACGCGCAACAATTAAGGTTTCATATAAGACGAAGTTTATAGGCATCTAACTTATCTAATCTAATCGATTCGCGTTGAAGCCTCGCAAGTTCTGAAGGTAACTGTGTAATATACAGCAACGAATATCGTTATCTTGACAATAAATTAGAATTTGATAGCCAAAGCTGGACGAACGAACGTTACACGATCGACTTAGAGGTAGATAAAGATAAAATTATTCCATTACAAGTACTTACAATAATTTTGCAGCAAGATTGAACAAAGTGGTACATCGAATACTACAGCTTCTCAGTCGGTTACTTCTTTTCACACACTTTTTAACACAATTAGCTACACAGTCACACACTAGCGAAAAATTAAAGACCAAGAACTGAACAAAACCGCACAATGTTGACCGCATTGAATTTATATATTACATGGAATGCTAGTTCATATCAGGTGTTTTGAAGAGGAAAAAAGAAAAGACCAAATTGCGAAGCGCATGCGTGAATCGTTGACATTGTGTTTGAATTGAAGTTGAAGATGAGTTGAAGTCACATAGTTGATTAATTACTTACAAAAGAATCCCAAAAACGTTGCAATTCGACTGATTTTTGTATTTTTACCACCACCTCACTTTGAATAAATGGAACTTCAATCAAAACTTACTGATAAATCGCAAATTTGAACATTTTCAATCATTTAGAATTTTAAAATTTTTACACTGAGAGTAAACAAAAAATTTTCCAACCACTAATATGTCCCATTCCAAGCCCAGTTATCCAATAAAATGACGAGAATTTTGTATCCAAAACAGTAAATTTTCAAAGATTTTCAAGCATGCGCACAAAATTTTGATCTTTTCTTTTTTTCGCCTCAAAAAACACTTTGTTTTACACAGCAACTGGCTATCCATGTAATATATAAAATCAATGGTTGACCGGCGAAATTAATTCTCGAACTCGACAACACACACGAACAACAGATAGAACTTCGAGAACCAGCAATTATTAATGATTATCGATTCGAAAGTGGCAAACGATGTAGATTTATTCACATTTGCTAAAAAAATACGGGATATTTCGTCATACACTAGTTACTGGGTATTTTTTTTTCACAACATGGATGTAAACATACTAAGTATTTTTAGATAACCGTTCACTGTTCACGATCGCGAAAAGTATCAACGAGGAACACACTATTTGGTACGTTTAACGACACGACTACGCACACTTACGAGCAGACGGCTGAAACGAGAACTGTACTCAATGTTGCCACATTTCTGAGAGGAAAAAATCCGCACGCGTAAATTCGCTTTCTACTGGCAGTGTTGCCAGATGAGAATTTTAAAAATCCCCAATTCGAAGTTTCCAAAAATCACCAAAATCACCAATTTCTTTTTCAAGGCTTATGAGGGACGGATCGAGGGGAATTTGCCGGGTAAACAGTTTGACAAGCAAAAAAAAGTCATTTTTTTTTAAATTTTCGCCAAAAATTTTCGCTCGAGCTATAACACACTATGTTCTTTTTTTTTCAGAGTTTTCATTTAATTTTGACTTGGTTAAAAGAATTAAAAAATTCCTTCCACCTTGTTTACAAATGTCACTTTAGATCCTTACTCGAATTTACTCAAGATCAAGAAATGAAAACAGCTTAAAAATGGTTTGAAAAAAAAAGTGCCTACAAAAAGCTTTGTACTAGGCCCGCATTTTCTCTCACCGGCCCTGGAACTATGATATCAAAAAAAGTGAAAAAATCAAAAGTTGAATAAATTTTGAAAATAATTAAGTAATTACCTAAAGTTACCATACTCGGTGAAAAATTTTGAAGTTGGATTAAAGTTTTGAAAAAATAGAATTGAAGAAATTTAAAAAATAAAAGAGTGTGAAAAATTTTTATCTTCAATTTCAACTTGAATCGTCGACATCCCATGTGAGTCAAAATTATGTTCTCTCTAAATCTGAATCAGTCAAAAAACTGAAAATTGACTGATTAAATAGCGAAAAGTGTGCCACTGTTAATCAGTGAAATTTTACTGTCCATCAGTGAAAAATTACCTACCGATTTAAATTGAGGAATTTTTATTTTTGAACCAGTAACCTTTTTTCACTATGAATCAGTAAAAATTTCAATTTACTAAGTAATTCAATCAGTGATTAATTACTGATTCAATCAGTAAATTAAAATTTTTACTGATTCATTTCTGTAGTTTAAAAAAATTACAGATTCAAAAATGAAAATTCACTGATTAAATTAGTAAAATGCTTCATTGATTTCTACAGTTGCACACTTTTGGCTTTTTAATCAGTCAATTTCAACTGATTCAAATTTAAAAGGATTTAAAATAATGATTCAATCACGCCCAATATTCGAAGAATAGGCAATTATTAGTTTCGAAACTATTTTGAACCCCGAGGTCCAAAGAAGAACATTTCTATCAGAAGGTATCAAAGCAAATTCATTTTCAAATTTAAAAAAAAAACAACGATTTTTGTACATTCTTGAATGATACCATCTAATGAACTCCATAGTCACTCTATTCCCTTCAAAAAAAAAGAGTGTTTGAATTTTGACTTCTCCCTAAACTACTGACCTCGATTCGGTGACATTTTTTTTGCCTTCTACATATAGAAAGGGGGGGAAGTTGCACACGGGAAATTACCCATAAGGGCCAAATTTCATTTCTAAATAAAATCATACTTGGAAAATTTTTCAAATAACTACGGAGATATGTAGATAGCACATTTACATTGAAAACTTCAAAATAATTGTGAAATTTTGAACAGTTTCTAAAGTCTACTCATTTTGAATGATTCATAGCCCATTCATTTTACGTGTTGGACAAAAAATCGCCATGCAGAATAAAATTCGTTCAGTTTTTAACGTACCAATCATTCCTTTTGTTGATTTATTTTTTTAGAATTTTTTCGAACAAATTTGAAATTAGGCAATAAAACATGACATGATTTGTTTAATTACCAAAATAATTTTTTTTAAAAAACACTGAAAATTAAAAACTCTATTCATAAATCATAAATGTACGGTCATTGGCGAGCCTCCCTCAAGATTCAAGAAAATTGAAGAATAGACCTGTATTCTGTTTTTTCATCTTGTTCTCTTCCCCTCTCCCATTATACAGCGGAAGTTCGATTATCCGACGCCCGATTATCCGATTTCGCGATTATCCAGCCTAAAAACCGTATCCGATTCTTTCTGATTAACCGAGTAAAAAAAGGTCGGTCAATTTTTTATCATCTGATTTTGGGCGTTATCAGCAAAATTATGATGAAATATGATACTTTTTTTGAGCAACAGTCCCCATCACTACCTTTTCAAAAATTATTCAAGTATTTGAAAATGGCGAGATTTTGCTGCGAAAAAATATTTGCAGTGACTGAACAGGAGTTAATTACTATGTAAATTCTTTGAAAAAAAAGTGATTCTTGAAACGAAATTTCTGTACTTTATCAACTGTTTGTTTTTTTTTTCTGAAAAGGTTCTAAGTTACTTTCAAAGAAAATATTTTCACTTTGTTTGAATGTTTACTTTGAATTTCCTTTGTAGCTGGAAAATTCCAAAAATTTTGGAAGCTTCAAAATTCCTCAAAACCACTTCAAAGCGAAATGAGAGGTCGAAAACACGGTAGGTAGGTAGGTACACATCAAATTTTAGTTTTTTTCGTGGATTATATCATATTTTTATAATATTTAAAGCAATGGGACGATTTTAAAATTTCAAAAAATTCGCCAAAATTCAAGAAATGAACCTGAGAACCTAAAATTTTGAATATGGGGTAAAATTGGAAAAAAATGAAGAAAAATTGTGTGACATACCGTTTGTTCGGTTTTTGAGGGCACTAAGTTTGCTAATTTTTTGAATTTAGCAGAGCTCACATCAACACTCAATTTTGAAAAATCGTGTGCGAAAAATGAGTAGAAATAGATTCTTATCAATTTGAGATCACCGAATTTGAAATAAGACTTCATTTTTTGATCCAACTCTTTTCTACTGTTCAATACGCCTTCTTACACAATTACACAAAAAATTAGGGAAGGGGTCGGATTGGAGCGTAGGCATGGAACTTTCTCTGAAGGGGGGGGGGGTGTATTCGTAACCTCTGAGAATCTGAGAATTGGATTCAGTGAGTCGAAGTATCATGATTTCGATATCAAACACGATTCTATAGGGAGGTTTTAATTTCTCTCCTGGACGAAAACAATAAGGAGACTCAAGTTGCGTTCAACTTGGATTGAAATACCAACATTTATCCTCATTCTTAGGCATAAACAAAGTACAGCCAATCAAATTTTTCATTCTTGTCAGATTTCAATCGATCATTTTTTCTTCATCCTACTAAAATTATGTCTTTTTCATGATAAATCCAGGGGTAAGAAAATATGCTGATCAATTTTGGAATTTGAATGAACGATTTTGCACATTCTCTGTTTCTTGGCGTATAATTTACCAAAAAATGACTTCAAATTTGGGTATACCTAGCCCAAGATGAATTATTCACCCCAAACGATAGTCATAAGGTGCATTGGTAATAGAACTGAACATCATTCAACAATTTTCCTTCACTATACTTTCGATAATGTTGAGCGTAATACTTCGTGTTTTAGAACATATTTTCCAAAACCATCCTTCCTGTTTTACCTGTATCAAATTAAGAAAGAGAAGCCATTATCGCGGTTTGTAAAATATATTACGAAGAAGATATAAATGGAATTCCATCGAACTGATCAAACACAAAAAAGAAGAAGAGGTATTAAAAATTAAGTATTTAATATTCATTTTTTATGTTGAAATAGATTTAAACTATAATTTAAAAACTATGTTTTTAATACACGTCTTTTACCTGTATCAAATTAAGAAAGAGAAGCCATTATCGTGGTTTTTAAATATATTACGAAGAAGATATAAATGGAATTCCATCGAACTGATCGAACACAAAAAAGAAGAAGAGGTAAGTATTAAAAATTAAGTATTTAATATTCATTTTTTATGTTGAAATAGATTTAAACTATAATTATTTAAAAACTATGTTTTTAATACACGTTAAGTATAACGTGTATTAAAAACACTTCCTCCTCACCAAGTAAGTAATCATACAAAAAACTTTTCGAAAAAAAGTTACGAAAAACTGAATATAAAATGAAAAAATTCCGAGTTATTTTTTCTGTTGAAACAAATCTTGAGGAATTATCCGGAAGACCCATAGGGGGTGGAACCTTCATGAAAATGGATTAGTTTGGAAATAAATCGGTCTCTATTTTTTTATACTTTCGTGCTGTAGGTAGAGGTACCTATAAATTTAAATAGGTACCTAAGTGTACAATAAACACTCGATAAATTGTGTTTTTTTTTTTTTCTGAAAAAAAATCAATAATAAATAAAAAAAATATTGAAATAATGTAGTCGATCAGCGATCACTCGCAATAAAATAGTCGTCGAGTTGTGGTCCTCTTATCGTTCATTGATAATTTTCTACGGCTGTGGTTGAAAATTCTCACTGGTAGCGCTACCTAATTTTCCGACAACGAAACTCCATCACACAAGAGATAAAAATCGAACATTTTGAACAACAATGAAAACGTTCGCGAACCAGAACACAATCGAGGATTGAATTTTTTAAATACATAATAAATTAATTATGAAAATCTTACATTTTACAAATTATGAGTAATAAGTTTGTTAATGCCTAGTACTCAGATTGTATATTTTTACCAATAAGGTAAGTAAATGAGAAAAAAAACTGTAAAAAAACAAGTTATTTTGAATACTCAATATCCCACAAATGAAATTATATTTCAAGAACTCAAGATCAGAGCTGTCGCAATACATACATAAAATGAAGATGTAACTGATATGGTTGAGCAACATGGGTATAACCGTGCTTTTCAAAAAATTTTCAATAGGTAGTTGTTCAATCTCTATTTCTGCACAGGTTTCGCCACTGATGTCATTTTCCAATTCAATTTTGAACGGTGATTTTCCCTATCTACTTTTTTTTGAAAGATATAACTGAAGCTTACCTCGTTCCAAAAAAAGAAATTGTTAAGAAAATTTATACTGATTCTGGAACTTTAAGAGGATTACAAATAATCTGCGATCTACTGAATTTTTTGGATGGAGAGAGGAAATATTAAAAACACATTTTTTTAAAAACTTCGTCTTCGCGTCGTTCAGAGATGAACAAAATCGCAGTTTTATGGATTACTCAAGATGATATCACAAAACGAAAGAAGACTTTTTAACCCCTCTCTCCCCCTGAAATCTTTCACGTATTTCAAGTCTCCAAGTTCAAATTCACTTCGTTCCCCTCCTCCACCAAAACGATCAATTTCTGTTTTTATCTCTTTTTGCAACCAATTCCTAGATAAAAACCAGTAAAGTTAAAAAAAAATAGGTAGTACTTGAATAAAAGTAAGTTCGCTGTATCCTATTCTACTTGAATGTGCAATTGTAATACGACCCGTTCATAATGAAAAACTGAACAATTAGTCAAGCCAATAATATGCGATAACCTCGACAGCATATCCACCAGTCATCAAAATACTAAAATCGAGTCAATTCAGCAGTACGGTTCTAACGTCTGTTTGTCTCGTCACTCTACCGAATTTTCATTACCTGCTGAATTTCTGCTTATTTACGAATTCCGAGTTCATTTTCATTTTAGGTATTCCGTATTAGAAGATTCATTCATTTTACGAGCTTAAAAATGTGATTATAATTCACGATTGTTATCGTTTATTCATTATTTTTTTAAACCAATGGTTTTTCCACTTGAGAAAGACTGATTTTTGAAGTTTATTCATCACATGAGCCTATAAAAAAACGAATTTTCTAGGATGAATCTAATGAATTTAGGATGCAAAAAGCATGAAAAAAGATTGAAAAAATCTCTCGAATCAATACTTTTCTCGTAATTTATTTGTATTCGATTTGATTGAAAATTGCCAGCCGCGGAAGAAAAAATCATAAATCACAACAGGTGAACAGTTCAAGCTAAAATATTAAGAGCGCGTTACCTCGCTCGCGATAAATTAAATTCAAGGAAGGAATGAGCAAATGGATTCTTATTCACGCAACTTTTACCACTTTCAGAAGGAACCTGTCATAGAAATGTGCAATGTGCATTAAGCATCTTCAATTTAGGAAATTACGCGTATTTTACCAACTTGAATTACGAAGGGTAATTCAAAAAATTAATTACCAAGTAAGTATTTTCAATCAATTTTTCAAAATCCTGCGGGAAAAAATCCGCTAGTTTTGCTTAAAATGAAAAACTTTATTAATATGGATAATTGAATTTGTTTTAAAAATACAAAATTATTCGAACTTTCTCAAGTGATGACATTTTCATAGTTATAAGAAGTTTATCCGATTATGAGCCCCCCCCCCCTCCATATTTAAAATTATTAGCAGTTTCATCACTCGACCGTTCAGTAATTTTTTAAAATAAAAAATGCAAACGAAACAATCAACGAATCATCAGAATCACGTACGTTATTTTTGAAATACCATATATTTAGGTAGGTAAGCTTTTTTTTTTTGATTTTCAAAATTGCTAACCGACTTTAATAATCGAAATTTAAGTAAATTTTTCCATTCTGTGTCACCTATTATGATGAAAATAAATAAATACACCCCTCCAATTTTCCAATATTTCATTAAATGTTTTTAATTAAACGATCGCAACTTTTAAAATTCAATAGAATGTCAGTTTGGAAAATGAACTAATTGTCCAATTTTTAGAAAATCATCCAATTCTTAGAAAATTTTACCATTAAAAACCTCTCCCATCATTGAAAAAACATTCAAGTTTTGAGAGGAAAATGCTCATTGCTCAATTATCCATAAATTGAAAAATTTATAAAGTTTATTAAAAATTATTTTTAAAATATTTATTTTAATTTTAATTTTAAAATTATTTATACAATTTATTATATATCTAAATATTATAAAAATTCTTGAAGAAAAAATTAAATAAATTATTATAGGTAATAAAGAATTTATTGATATTATATTTATTATTATATTTGTTAAAACACTCACGGAACATTGTTCAAATTATCAGAAATCTCCGATTTTAGGAAAAATGCCGAGGTTTTAAAAGCAATAGGTATAGTTCAGGTTTTGCAAAAATCATGAAATTTTTAAAAACTTGTCCAGGTCCCGGCTTTTAAAAAAATTGTCCAACCATCGGATACTAAGATAGTTAAATTATCTCACAAAAACAAATTAGGTATTGAAAAATACGTTATGAAAATACAACAAATTTTTTATGGCAATTTTTACATTTTTGCAATTCACACACAGTGATTATACACAGAAAAATGCAATTGACGATTCTTTAGTGGTGTATCAGTAAGTAAGTAAGTAATTCAAGTTTTATCAATTTTTTAAATTCCGTAATGGACCTTAATAGATGAATAAAATATGAGAAAAATGAAATGAAATAACACTGCATTTTATTTTTATGTAAAAGGACAAGCGATGTTTTTTCTTCTTCTTTTCAGGTTTCAAGATGTAGAATTATAGATTATGATTACATAATTCATATTCCTATTTTTTGGACATAGACAAAGATTTTAGATTCATCAAAGTATTTGGACCTTGCTCCGATTTTTACTTTAACCCTCCTAAGTGGTGTCTCTTGATGTAAAAACATTCTAGAAAAATTTTTGACCCTCCAACCCTCCTCCCTTTTAGAGATATGGCCATTTTATTGGCTGATTTTCAAGAATTTTTAATTCCAACGGAAGTGAACGAAATTTTCTGTTCTTTGGCACAAAGTTACATCTAGTAGAGGTGTATTTGCGTGTTAATTTTTTCAAAAATTTTGGTGCACTTCTTCATGTTTTTTCGGCTATTTGAAGTTTTCAGCTAAACGCTTGCAAAAGGGGTGTCTATCGGGGTATTTTGACCTGCTGAACACGAATATGGTATTGGTTTTTTCATTTGACCTTTTCTTTCTGTATGAAACGCTAAAAATTTGAAAAATCTGCTAAAATAACAACGTTTCTGTACGGTTTTTCGCTTTTTTCGGCCCTTAGTTCAAAGAATCGGCCAAAACCGAATGCACAGCGAAATTTTACATAAGAAAACACGATTTTTAGTAATTTTTCCAGGGTGGTCGCTCTTTGATTATGGTGTTTTTTACGATTGAAAACTTCAAATAGCCAAAAAAACATGAAGAAGTGCACCAGAATTTTTGAAAAAATTATCACAAATACACCTCTACTAGATGTAACTTTGTGCCAAAGAACAGAAAATTTCGTTCACTTTCGTTGGAATTAAAAATTCTTGAAAATCAGCCAATAAAATGGCCATATCTCTGAAAGGGAGGGGGTTGGGGGTTCAAAAATTTTCCTAGAATGTTTTCACATCAAGGGACACCACCTAAGAGGGTTAGAGTGGAAATCGGAGCAAGGCCCAAATTTACCTCTAACCCGGCCATACCCTTTGAGCAAGTGTGAGTGTCAATAAATGCGAACAATCTGAATTCAGATTGTTCGCATTTATTGACACTACTCCTAAAATTTAAAGTTTTTTTGAAACATTTTCATTGCCTACAAACTTTCGCTTCTACAGAATAAAATTAAGAGCTGACTTTTGTGATTCCTCCAAAAAAATTTCAAAACTCATTTTCATCCTTTTGAATCATCACAGGTAATAACACAATACCTACGGGGGCACTTCGAGGCGCATCGCGGGGCGGAGGGGGCCCGGCGCGCCATCGGGGACATTTCGTGGTGCATTCCAGGGGGGGGGAAGCTGGCGCGCCATTGGTGATATATATTTGAAAAATTCACCAGAAAAGTGAAAAAATCGAGGTAGTCAAGTACTGTGTTTGATTCCGATGGTCATGAACACAGTACCTGACTCCCTCGTTTTTTCGTCACAAAATCGTCGGGGTGGGGGCAAAACACGAAAAATCGTTAATTAAGGGCATTTTCAAGAGGTTTCCAAAAAAAAAATTCAAAAATAATCGATAAATCGAGGTAGTCAAGTACTGTGTTTGATTCCGATGGTCATGAACACAGTACCTGACTACCTCGTTTTTTCGTCATAAAATCGTCGGGGTGGGGGGAAAACACGAAAAATCGTTAATTAAGGGCATTTTCAAGAGGTTTCTAAAAAAAATCCTCAAAAATATCGGTTAGTATGGTTGAAAAATTCGGAGTATGGATTGCCATAAAATTCGTCCATTTTCATAAATAATCACTTTTTATGACGTTTTTTGGTATAAATCCTTCGGAATACAGTTCCAGCACCTTATTCCATTCAAAATCCAAAAATTTATCACCAAAAAAATGAAAAAATCGAGGTAGTCAAGTATTGTGTTTGATTCCGATGGTCATGAACACAGTACCTGACTACCTCGTTTTTTCGTCATAAAATGGTTGGGCCCGGGGGAAAACCAAAAAAAATGTCATTTTAAGGCATTTTAAAGCGGTTTCAAAAAAAAAAACTCGAAAATTGCAGGTAGTCAGGTATTGTGTCGCAACCTCATCACAAAAATTAATTTTTATGGTCATCTAATCCGCATATAAAATTGAAAACGCTGACAAGTGAGTCCTCAAAGATATCAAAATACCTAATCATATTTGCTTCACCATTCAAGCACATTCATTTGATTTTTTTCCGCCAAAACGCAAATACATTCACTCATGACGAGAAAAGGGAAAAACTGATAAAAGAAACCAGTTCATTGTTCTGCACAGCGTGTGCTCATGTAGTGGTGTAATTCTACACCACACAGTGCTTGCCTGGTCTCTATATTCATTCCAAAGTACGCAATGTCCGTAAATTCAAGTCGGTCGTTCAATGATTCAACCGGGAACTGTGACGTAGATATTTGTTGCATATCGCGACGCCTGTGAAACCTACCGCGAAAGGTTCACGATGAGAAACGGATGAAAGAATTAGTACGTTGTACCGGTGGTTCTAGTATGTTTGTTGTGTATTTTGTGATCCGAGATGCGGAGTCTGAAGTGCTGGAATGTTGTATTTGTTGATATCTAGCGTTCGGTTTTGTGTTCGAGTTTGGTGTCCCAAAATTGGACTCTATTTTGGATCAAAGGTAAAATTTTATAGTTCTACTGAAAGTATGAAACCAGTTGACTCATTAGATAACGAGTTTCTTCTTTGTGTGAAGTCAATAGCTCGATCGTTTCTGTTGTTATCATTTATTATCAGGGAAGAATGAAATAGATATCAAGTATTGAGTGATAAGTATATTGATGTTATTCAGATTTCTCACTTTCATTTTCACCCTGATGTTTTAGAAAATTTTAAGAAATTGTAATACAATGGATGAGCTTAGAATTCTGATACTTGAAATTTAACTACTTTTGTGAAATTCTTTCCGCCACAGTTAGACACTTTTAAAGAGCAAATCCAAGAAATCGGTTTTGATCCCTTAATATTGTTGAAAATGATCATCAAAGCGATTCACTTCGACTCGCCCCATCCAATTCCTTGCTAACCCCTTCATGGTAGATTGAAACTCTCTAAAATCAATTTTTGGCTTCTATTTTATGTCCTTCTCAATTTTATGAAAAAATATCTCTGAGACACTTTATTCGATATTGAATTCCTTGCAAAATGAACATCAGCCAGTTCTGTTCTGACTTCAATAAGGATGCTCTAAAAAATCGAATTTCAAATTTTTTCAGAAAAATATAATAAAAAATGTGCTCCAAAAAGGCTGAATTTTTATATTTTATATTCTTGACATTTTCTAAATAATTCTTAGATAGTATGATAAAAAATATATCATTTCAATTTCGATGGTTTTTAATGGAAAGGACCCCCCCTCCCCACATATTTTGATGAAAAGCTGCAACACTCAATATTTCTGAGGAACAATGACTCGGCCTTCTAATGTCACAGGTAACTTTAACTTTTCATAGGGAAACATTTTCTAACCCTGAAATAATATTTCAAATGAATTTGAGCAAAATTGCAACAAAAAATGTTTAATCTCCACTCGCAATGGGGTGCTTCTTTACCTCTTTAACACAACAACCAAAACCAGGGGCGATATATTTTTACTACAATTTTCAATTATCATGAAAATATTTTTCTCAGGTACAAAAATTAGGTGTTTTTCAGGTACTTTTTTATTGGTTTTTTTTTTTCGAAAAAATTCAAAAAATGATTGAGTTTTTTTTTGATATCAGGCAAAAAATTCAATTTTATGTTGATTTTAAAAAATTTTTCTTCGATTTTTTCCCATCTCAAAATTTTTCTAACCATCTCCAGCTTCGAAGCAGACACCTTAGGATACATTTTATCATTTCCTCTCATGGAATTTTCTATCCTTAAATTTTCAATTAAAAATCATCGGTGAAAATAAAACATACTTTTCACATTGAACAAATTTTTTAAAAAAGTTCACACGTTAAAAATTTTTAAAAATCAAAGTTTTTTTTTGGGGGGGGGGGGGGGTGGGTGGAGTACAAAATGAATACAAAAACCTAGAAAATCGAAAGAATTTTCGAGAGAGGAATGGTAAAAGGGATTTTTTTGCACTTTTGCTTCAAATAAATCGTAAAATTGTAATTTTGTTCGTGCTCGAACAAAGCGAGGGCAAAGTTTTGAAAAATAGCATATTTCATGCCCAGAAAAAAACAGTTTTTTATCGTTTTAATGCTTTAAAAATCCTTCTTTGATGAAATTTGAAGGTGCAGTGCACTCCTTGTACATTTTCCGGCGCCACTGATTCCTTACTCCCAAAATTGTAAAACCAACATTTCGAGTACACAAAAATTGATTCTGTTCGTGTTTTGATGGGAAGGATTCACCTTAATAAAAATACAAAGGTGATAGAGAGAAAATACTTGGGTATATTCGCGGTGAATGGCCCACGTGGTAGGTTGCGAGAGTTTTATTGTAGTATTCCTAATCTATGAAATCACACTACCTTTAGGCTGTTATCTTCATTCTCCTTTGTAAAGTCATGTGCTATTCTTTAACAAGTGTCAGAGTAAAAGGATCCGTATTGCCTTTTGTACAGCCCAGATTTAGGTCCCCTTCTCACCCTCCTTCAGTTCAATAATGGTAAACACATGTTGAAAAAAATCTCGACTGCATTTTAATGATGTATCAATGTTGTCAGTTCAAGGAGCGAATTTCAACGAAATTTTACCTTTATTTAAAATTGGAATTTTTTTCTTTTGAAAAGGCTTCTCCATCGAGTACCTAAATCATTCTCGAATAAGTCTCAAACCTTCCTTGAATTTGACCACAATCCAAAAACTTGTTAATAAGCTAGCGTCGTATAGAAAGTACCCAAACTGTATTGAAAAATCAAGATATGTGGTAACCAGATGTTTTACCAAGTTCTCCCTTCTTTTATACGGTATTTCTTTCAAGTTGCGGTCTTTTTTTAGAAATTAACTGCTTTTCTGAACATGGAGTTCTCTTCGACTACATTAAAAATTTTAAACCGTCGGGTTTATCAAAGTTTATAGATAATTTTAAATAGACGGCCAAACACGCGTGTAAAGGTCATGCTCATTAGGTAATTTTTAATTAATGGCAGTTCGATTTATCGTAAATCGGAATTGGCGCTTTGGCGTGAATTTTTTTTAATGGTTCTTTTTCCAGGAATACTGAATGAATGTTCAAACAAGATAGCGAATAACAGCAAGATGCGAAATCGCTGGTATCAAGTGTGGGCCCTGGTGCTGGCACTGTTTTTTTCTAGTCAAGGTGAGTAAATGTTTGAGGAGGTTGATGATTTTTTCGGTAATCTGAAAAGTACCAAGTTGTCCACTTTTGAGTGAATGGTGAAGGGTTAACCAACATTTTCATTTCTTAAATCATAATAATTTTTTTTCTCTTTAAAATGAAAGAATCGAATTTTTAAGTAGGCACTGTTTTGAATTAGAGATGAATTAATAATTTCTGTAACGAAATAAGAACGCAAATGTAGGTACCTATTTCCCATCGAACTCTACATTGTTATCTCTAATAGTCTTGGTTCATATTTATTATTCGCTGATAATACTGCCAACTTCCTTTTATTTTTTACTCGTTTCAAACATTTACTTATCGAAGCTTCCTGTCAGGCTGAATGAGAATAAATTCCTATATGGCCTCTTTCATGTTACTCACCAAACCGCTTAAATTTTCGAGTGCATTTTAAACAATGATTTTGTAATTTCAGATATTTTAGCAGCCCGCGATTCAACTACTTGTGAAAAGGGATCCTGTTTACCGGGTACAGGCAATCTATTGATAGGACGTGAAAATAGATTATGGGCTTCGTCGACTTGTGGACTTCGGAATCAAGTAAATATGAGATTAGAAAGGAGGAGTGTTTTAAAGAGCTAATTTCTTGACCCCCCCCCCCGGGTGCTACCTATTTTCATTGCCTAGAATATGTTAATTTATTAATTGGACAATGAGTCGAAAAATTCCGATTGGATGCATGAGAATGATTCAAAGTTGAAAATGAGTCATTTACACATCAGTTTGAACAGTTTTTAGCACCAAATTCTTTGATTTCGATTGAAAATTTTTTCATCAGATTATGTGATTACATCAAAAAATCACCGTTGTCTCCCTTACAAGTCTCTAATGGTGACGTGGGTGAGGGTTTTTTCATATTTTTTAGGGAAAAACTAGGAGCTGACTCTGGAGTCAGAAAGCCAACGTCATAGATTGGCTCTGAAGTGAAGTCGTAGTCAACTAACTCTTATTCTCTGATTTTTTCAATTATCATAAATTTCCAATAGTTTTCTTTTGAGAGTTCAATGGACAGGGACGTACCGATAGGGGGGAGGGGGGAGCTGCCCCCCGAGAAAATTTTTCACTTGTGAGTTGGGAAAATTGAGCAATTCAACACATCAGTTGGGAAAATTGGGCAGTTGGGAATTAGTCACTTTATCGACTGAAAAATTCATCATTTTCCCAACTGAAAATATATCGTTTTTCCAAGTTGGAAATCAATAAAATTTTCACTCGTTAGTTTAAAAATTTTTCGCCCTCGCTTCGCTCGGGCATGAACAAAATCGTAATCCAACAAACTATTTCAAGTAAAAACAGTGTTGAAGAAGGCTCCTTTTATTCATTCCCCTGAAAATACTTTTGATCTGATACTCTGTGTTTTTATTCTCAATTTTTACGCTCCCAAAAAATCTTTCAACACCATTGATTGTGAATATCTAATGGCTACATTCTTACCCTCCCTCCTCTCAGATTACATCAAATGAAAATTTTGAAAGCCTTAAAATGAGAAAAAAAATGGCTTTTTTAAGGCATTAAAAATATAATTTTTTCAAAGCTTCACCCTCGCTTCGCTCGGGTATAAATTAAATCGTGTTTATGTGCATTATTTGAGGCGATAGCGCCAAAAAAGGTTCCTTTTTACTCTTTTTACTCATTCTTCAAAAAATTGTTCTGGTATTTTAGTTGTATCCATTTTGAGTTGGGAATTTCATGAATTCGAGTTGGGATTTTCATGAAACCTCCTCCTCTGGAAAATTCCTTCGGTACATCACTGTCCATGGAAAACTTGACATGAATTTTGGTTACACCTTCAGAAAAAATTTCAAAGCGTTTTGAGAGAAATTCTCCAAAATTCATACTTCAAAGTTGGCTAGTTTTTTTTTTGCAAAAAGCCCAACTTTCAGCATTGCCAATAAGTTCTTTTTGGGACCTATCAGGAAATTTGTAAAAAAAAAAAAGAAAAAAAGAAAAAAGAAACAAGTAATTAAACTAAATTTTTTTTATATTTTAAAATATTGAGGGGTGAGGGGATAACAATATCCCAAAATTTGGAGCAAAGTCAAAAAAAATTGAGAACTCCTCAGCAGCGTATTGTGTGTCATGATTTTTGAGATACGTATCGGTACCAAAATCGAATATAAAGTCAGTTATTGGATGTAGCCTTCTTAATTTGCTCGATTAAGGTTCAAAGTTGGCCTAAAAAATCAGTACATGAGTTTTTTTTCACTCCAGTTCTGGGCAACCTTCTCAGCTTTCAGAACAAACTGAATGTAGCAATATCAAAAAATTTTGAAACTAGCTGAAGGAGGGAATTAAGTAAGTAATGTTCAACTTTTCTCAAATAGAAATGAAATTTCTGTGAATTTTGAGTAGATTAGTCCAAAATTGGATATAGAGAGAGGGTTCAAAAAAGTCATACGGAAGTATAAATGTGATTTACAACGTTTTAAAAATTTTACCAAATTGAATTCCAATGTTTTTCTGGATGTTGAAAATGCGTGGGACATCTTTTGGAAATGCAGATTGCCAGATTACAGATTTTAAACTTCGAGACCATATTTACTCACATCTACCCTTTCATCCATATAAAAAATCCCAAATTATAGGGAATTTTCATATTTCGTCAAAGAAATATTTTGGGACAGCTTGCATCAGGGTAATTCCTGGCGTGTTTCTACAACGAAATTATTAAATTCAGTTTTTAAAAATATTTTCGTAAGCTTTTGACGAGTGGAGACGTTCAAAAAAGCTCCGGATATTTCAAACATTGTATTGGATTTTGAGAAAAAAATACCTTAAACTATAAAAAAATTAGATAGATTATTATGTAAGTCCGATGAAAAAAATTTAGATCAAATCGTATCAAATCATATCTGATTTAGATCAAATTTTATCAAAACAGATAAAATTTGATCTCAAAAATGTCCCAATCAAATTATATCTAATTACATCTGATTTTTTTTAGTTATGATTTGATCAAATTAGATGTCATTTGATCACATCATATCAAACTGGATCTGAACCTTCTTAATTTTTTCAGATATGAATTGATACAATGAGATATGATTTGATGTAATTTGATAAAATTAGATTGGGACATTTTTGAGATATGATTAGATCTGAAATTTTTTCATCGGAAGGACAAAACAGTGGTTACAAATCTGTTCAAAAATGATCTCCGCTCCCCCTTTTACTTCAAAAAATATTTATGGCGAGAAAACCACTCTTTAGGGGTTACTTTCGTCCAACTTCAACAAATACCTACCTAACATTCGTTCAAGTGAAAAAAATTGAAATAATCTCGTCAAATAATTTCAAATTTTCAAATGAGAAAGTCCCTAAAAATCAACAAAAAATATTTTTTGAACCAATTCTTATCAAGATCATAATTAAATACAAAATACTTTGAGAAATGAAGTAGGATGCACCAGACGGCACAAAAACACTCCTTGAAAACACACCGCAAAATTTTCTGCGAACAAACCAATTTTACTTCAAATCGACGCGATGCCATCACCAAATAAATTTTTTTCACCGTAGGAAAAATTCTGCATCGTTACCAGTTTAGAGGATCAAAAGAAATGTTTTTGGTGTGACTCGCGAAACGACTCCAAAGTATCCATTAAAGATTACAGATTCACTCATAGAATTGAAAATGTCGTGTCTAAGACGACGTTACCTAGGTAATGAAAGAGTAATGTGGTTACTTTTACACAAGATAGTCGTGTATGATACTTATGTATTTTCACGTTTCCAGTGCAAAGAAACAATCATGGTGGCAGTCTCAAAATGGCGTAGAAAATGTCACGATTCAGTTAGATCTCGAAGCTGAGTTTTATTTCACGTATTTGTACATGCGGTTCAAGACCTTCAGACCGGCCGCGTTGTTGGTCGAAAGATCGTATGATTTTGGTCGGACGTGGAAGGTACGTAGAGATTTCAAATTGCAAAGATGTTGGCTGGTTTACTAATGGTGTACGAAATTGTTCAGGTGTACAGGTATTTTGCTTCCGATTGTTCCAAATATTTCTGGTACACTCCCAAAGGACCTCAGAGTAATTTAACTATACCGTATTGCGACGAACATTATTCTTCTGTGACACCTTTCACGAATGGAGAGGTGAGACGAGAATTTAGAAGATAATTTAGAAATTTTGTTTTAATTTATAATCTATTTAAAATCATTTTGTGTTGTAGGTTATTTTGAGAATTCTTCCGTCTACCTTGGATGATATCGATCCGTACTCGAATGAAATTCAGAATTTAGTCAAAATAACCAATTTGAGGATTAATTTTACCAAGCTGCATACTTTGGGTGATGATTTATTGGATCATCGAGTCGATATACAGGTATATATATGAAAAGTTTTTAAGTTCTTTAAAATTTGAAAATTTTCCTAAATATTGGTCGATTTTTTTTTAGAAACTGGTGTGATATTAATTTTAAAATAATCCAAAACGTATGAACAGTTTCAGAAAAATTAAAAAATATTCTCAAGTATGAAAACATTTTTCAAAAACTGAAGAATATGTTTCAAAGTTTTTTTAAAAAATTATCATTAATTTTCAAAAACTTGAAGAATTTTTGGAAAATTGGAGGATTTACCAAAACATAACCACATTCCAATTATAGACTTTTATTATTACCTACCTCAATTTTTCAAAAATTGGTAGGTTTTGAATTGGTGGTAATTGTTTAGATTCGTTGTTGGTTCTGGCACCAGAGCGGCTTTGGACTCTGGCTCCCGTAGGATGGTTTGAGGGGGAGTGAGGTGAGGGCCTCAAACTGTCCAAATCCAACTCAATTGAACTACCAATCCATATACCAACGCGTGCGATTCTTCGAACGAATAAATTCGCGGAGAAATAAAACTCAACGTAGATATTCGAATATTTATTGTACTTGATGCAGAAATGCACAAGTACGAAAATATACGCGGAAGAATACAATACACAGTTGCGCCAGTATGAGATGTAACTAGCCGCGAACGTCTAGCTACGATGGTGTATAAAAATATACTCAGTGCGCGACTGAGAAATACATCGCGACGTAACCGCGAACCGAGATGCGCGGTCACGTAATTATCGATAAGGGAAGGGATGAATAGCAGCTTAGGTAGGTAAGAAACCCGATAACGGGCTTCTACCTATACGCGAACGCTCTGCGTTGCGTCAAGGCCAAACGGTGCACAACCAAACTTGCCACTGATGGTAGCTTCCATCAGTGGAACAAAGCAACTTGCGATAACGAGGCAGAAAATAACTTGCCTACTCGCGGTTTAACGTACGCGAGTAGACAAAGGCAGGCAAAGCTTCTGCCAGATAATTACGTAATAAATACGTTAGCCTCGTTGTTTGTTGAAATAGGTACCTGTTCACGTCGATTCGTGAACAGATAACGCTATTTCAACTCACGAAGTGGTAAAATTTGGTGCAATTTAGGTAGGAATAATCCTTACCACTTCATTGCCCCGCCGAGTAGTCGTGAAAATGAGAGTACTCGGGAAACTCAAGCGAAGGAAGGATTATCTATCTAAATTAGCCTTGTCAATTTTCCTATAGGTAAGCTGCCACCCATCCCTGCCCCTCCCGATGTACATGAATTTTTATGACCCGAAATATTAACAGAATAAGTACATCAAACATTTATGCAAAGACAGAAAAGAAAACTATTGCAATTTTATACCTATTCGAATATCTGATCATTTAGAATATTTTTTTATAAAATTTAAATTCTAAACACAGAATTCACAAACATTTCAGGCGATCAAACTCATTACATCGAAGGATAAGACAGAGATGTGTTTAAAGTTAACAACAACAAAAATGTTTTGTATATTTGAAAAATAAATAACAAAATTAAACATAAAACGGATTTTACGTTAATATCACAGATGTTACTTAAATTGTACAGCTCTACTTCCTAACTGTACTTACTAAAAAGGCTCAGTCATCGAAATGGTTTCTCTGGATTGTACTTTAGCTGACTTCGACACCCGCTAAAGCACTCTCGGACTACCATTCCGACTACTGGATATCATAATACGTAGGCGGCTAATCTGAAATCTCTGCAGAACTTCGCACTACGTATTAGGTCCCTAACCTATCTATAGAAAGTATCCTGTTTTGAAAATTAATAGCTTGGTTAAATCAAACATGGGAATTTTCATTAACAAAGATATCAACTTCAGCATTTTGTCTAGGGACCACGTCAGGGTAAAACACCTAAACAAAACGCCCACAAGTTACTTCTATAGATCCCTATGTGCTTGGTCTTTTTGCGAACGAATTCGACTGACCAAAACGAGGGTACTAACTATTGCAAAAAAAAATGAAAAACAGCCAGAAAAATTAAAATTTCGAAATACAAAAAATGCCTGTAAAAATTTTGAAATAGACCTTTTAGAATTTTCTAATTTCAAAATAAAAAAACCATACAATCTCTGTATGATTCGATCGCCTAGCTTAAAACTAAACGAGCAATGATGACCTGATAGACAGGTAATCGAAAACAGACATGAAACGAAATTTTAAAGTAAAAAAAAATGACAAATTTAAGACGTCATTTTTAACTGACTGAAACATTAAAAAAACGAAAATAAAATTTTGAAAATAGACAAAATTTTATATGCCCATTTTTTTTTTTTTTTTTTTTTTTTTTTACCGTGGCATTTAGCCATCAACTATAAATAAACTAAAAATTTTGGCCCAAAAGAAACCTAAATTACAAAACGTTCGGCTTTTTCCAGTATATCGGCATTTTCGTGAATAAAAAATAAAAATTTACAAAGTAAAAAAACGAAAAAAAATAACGTCATGACGTCACCGCAGTTCAGCCACTCCGTACCTAACCGATTTTAACGTCGCAACTTCGACAACATTTTTTCTGGTTTTATCACCGAACGTTGGCCAAGATAAACAGACGCTAAACAAAACTTAGAACCTAATAATTTTTTTGGTGCGAATTAAATCGCTTTTAATTTTTTATTTAACGTCGTTAAAGATTATTTACAGAAAAATTTTCAGTACCGGGACCACCTATGACATTCCTAGTATGGTTCCGGTACATGAAAATCCCAGACGTCGACACCTGCAGTAAAACGAAGACCATCGGCAAGTAAAAGATTACCGCCGGAAAAATTATCATCGGCCATGGCCGGACGTGACAACAAATACAAAACAAAATGTAAGTACAGTTAAATACACGAATTACATGATGGTACGCCGACGACGAACTTTAAAGATGATTTTTCGACGACCATATTAACGTTTCTGCTGGTATTTCGACGCTGGTTACGTATCCATCGGAACTCGACGACAACGGTATCAAACCAAGAACTGTATATCGAACGAGTACATCAGTAAATACATAAAATAAAGTATGGATACGTATAATTAGTTAGGGAAACTCAAAAGCTGAATGTGAAAAGTTAACCGAGCGACAAATACAAAGTTTCGGTTACTTTTTCATTCTTTTTCCTGCTAACTCTTTACAGCTTACAATTTTTGGTGGAATATTTTACCATGGCCGAAAATTGCAGTGTAGAATCTAAGTAACGAATGTGACGGTGCTAAAATCGAGATAAGTGTCGAAATCAGTGTAAATATAAGAAGTGTTATTTTTAAGTCGAATCAACGAACTTCACTTCTGCCTGAACTAGTGTTATTTTATAAGACGATGCTATCAAACGAGCTAAAAAGTGTAATTTTAAGTCTAGTCCAGGTTATCATCAACGATTTTGAATCTGGAATAATTTACCATGCGACTCAAATTGAAGTGATTTTCATCTTTTCGTCGGTTCTATTCACGGTATTGGAATAATTTGCCATAGGTACCGGAATTTATTTTTTATTCAGTGACTGCTAGAAATGGCGAAACCTATTTTGACTGCTATCAACGAGCTAAAATTAAATTTAAGTACTTGACGCCTACAATTTTGACTCGATGTGGAATAATTTACCATAAACATCGAGTTTAATTTTGCAGTATGAATTTATTTGAACCATTTTATGACGAATCGAAAGATGAATTTTGTACATATGTTAAGTTTTGAATTCCAACGTTACGATGACCGAAATGTAACGAAGTCTAATTCTAGCCTATTTTATTTTTTACTACCCTATTTCCACTACCTATTACTAATACACTTGTTGTGTTTTTTCTGCTTTCGAGTTTCTAGATTAAGAATAAACGTAAGCATAATCGAGATAGATTATTGTGTGCGGTGCGGTTATTTACGATATATGAAATAAGTTACCTTCGAAACGACGATGGACACGCCGAATACGACGACGACGACGAAGATTACTTAAAAATAAAACACAGGTACAAAAGGACAACGAAGATGGAACATATTTACACAGACGGCGAGTTTCTTTGGTTTTCGAGCAGCAGCGGATTTTCTACGAGTTTCGACTGTATTTACGACGACGAATGATAGCTTTCCAGATTTTGGAGCGCTGCAAAATTCTCTAAGTTACGTATTTTTTAACTTGTTTAAAATCAAACTTGATTTTTTACCTATTCTGCACTAGCTCTCGGTAGCGTATCGTCAGAATCAAAATCATCCACATCGATGGGTTCAGCTAGACCCCTGTTTTGATTCGTTTGACGGCGGCGACGATTCGAAGTTTGCGGCATCCTACCCATCTCCGCCAATTGGTTTCTGAACAAGTTAACGACCGTCGGAATTGTGGATGGGTGGATGATCGATTTTGACGTGTGATCTGAAATCCTGATCTCTCGGATTGTCTTTTCGCGCAGCCTTTTTATTTTCTTCGATTTTGACGCGATCTCCGTCGACAGTGAAACTAGCCTCACCTGGCAGAGCAATTTTTTGATATTCAACTCTGCCAGATGGAACCTCTCCGAGTCTGGCATGTTGATGGCCTCCGTGGCTTCCACGAATCTAAACGGCGTCGTCGTCTCTAGCATCATCGGGCTGCGACAGAGAGGACAATCATCGCCGTGATCTGCCCACCGCATTAGGCATTCGGCGTGGAAAGTGTGGTAACAAGGGCCGGGCATAGACCGACCCTCATTGACACCACTTTCCGGCGCCACTGCCATGTTCTGTGTACAGATTGGGCAGATGACCGCCTCCCTGTAGCCTCGTCGCCGCTTTATTTCTTCGCCATCTCTCAACGTGAGCAATGTTTCGCTGTTTTCAGATCGCTGCGCCGGGTTTGGTGACGTCGATTGGCTCTCCAGCCAGGCGTACCGATTCGGAAGGCTGCCTGACTTAGACATCTATATTTATATTGAGGTTTCGGATTTCTTCTTCGAATCGTCTCCTTAATTCTGACCTCGAATTGCCGATGTCGAACGTCGAAGTTCTCGTATTGCTTCCTAAAATAAACCTCCATTAATATGGTATCGATCTCGAAACGTTTATTTTATGGCTAAAGCAACCTCTACTGCGATTATGATTCCTAGTCGACCTTTGACGCTCAGGTGTATCCGGACGACTTTGAAATTGTATCCTGGCGTCGACAATGGATCTGTGGTATTTGTAAAGATCTCTAGCAAATACCACAGCGACCGCCAAAATGCAAAGAAGCGTTAATTTCACCGAGAAAACTGTGATTAGTGCCAAAAGAAGCTCAAATTTTGAGATGGGTAGCACTGCGTTCCAGTATGGATCCATCTATCCAACACGTGTCAATTTTTATACCTTATTTTAAGTCGAATTTCATAAATTAAACTTAAAATTATCGTAATTTTAATTCATGTTGTTTACTTACAGGTAAAACAAACGAAAAAATTTCGAATAATCGAAATTTAAAACCGCAGATGAAGAAACGAAAATACAATCGCATAAATTAGCTGGCACCTCAAAGAGTCGTACGCAGCCCCGCACACAATAATTCGAAGAACAATACTCAACCAGGAACAAAAAAGAACAGAGCTTATGAAAATTTCGCTGGTCGGACCTAGGCCCCATTACCGTAGGTATTCTCGATTTTTAGGTAGGGATTTACTCGTAAAATGACGTAATTATAGGCAGGGTAGTCAGGCAAGGGAATCCTAGTGAGCGAGTCAACGAATAGGAATGCGCGAGCATCCCTACTCTGTAGTGTGGCGCCAGCGAAACCGGTTTCGCGGTGCACCACTTAACCTAGGTATTACTTTTCCCCTTTCTTCGCTCTCATAAGTTGGTACCCGAGTACCAGCTTATGACCAAACGAAAGCCTGTTCAGTACAATGTAATTTACGTTGTACTGTTTTTTCTTGTTACCTTTACCGGCAACCTTCTTTGTTCTCTTCGCGATTTATTGTAGGCTTCGGCTTCATCGATTAACCTATCTAAAGTTTCTTTGTCGAAATTGGCGCGAAGTAATTTTTCAAGATCTGCCTTCTCGTCGTTTCTAATATATTTTTTCCTGTACGTTTTCGCGTGATCGTTGAAAGCTTTCAGCATTTCACCGGTTTCACTTTGCATAACTTCTGACTCGGATTCGACACCAGAATCGTTGCCAGTTTTAACCTTATTAGGTAATTTTTTACTACGTACGGACTTGATGAATTTATCGACGGGTGGCTTTTCGAGTTTTAAAATTGGTCTAAATTCCCTATCAGAGTCTTTTTTCCAAATTTTAACCTCGTTCATATCATTTAACTCATTCAAAATTTCTAATTCATCTTCAGAACTCGAAATTTCTTTTAAATTTTCCCTTTTTCTCGCTCTCAAATTTCTCTTTGAATTTTTCGAATCTAGATTTTCTAAATCTTTACCGAATTGCGAGTCAATTTTTAATTTTTGAATTGCCTTTGGGATTTTTGGCTGGGAAAATTCTAAATTTTCGCTATCTGACGCATCTTCGATGGTCACGGCGCAAAAATTTGTAGGGTCGATATCATTGATTTCAGCATCGGAATTTTCGATACCAGAATCGATGACATCGTATACAGGTACCATTTTGCCATTTTTTATCGCAATTTTACCTTTAGTAGGTAATTTACGACCTTTAATTTTTTCAGTAGAGATGATTTGATGATTTTCTGGCTCAGGATTTACCTCTGTATTTTTCACTTGATTATTTCCATTCGACTTTGTAATTTCTAGGTTTCCGGTCGGCTTAGAATTTTTCAAATTCTGCCCCTGTACACTAGATTCAAAAATTTGTGAAAGTTCAGGATTTTCAGTCAAATCCTGCCCCAGTTCGCTCGTCGAAGAAATATTCTCAAGTTCATAATCGAAATTTTCATCGATCATGTCCATAACATCGTCGCTTACGTTGAAAATATCATCTTTGGATTTTTCACCTTCTTCTATCGTAGCTGCTGTAGCTTTTGGAACTTTTCTTTCGTTCACTCTCAAAAAATCATTGATACGTTGGTGGAGGGTGCGTTTATCGATCAACGATTTGCATCTCACCTCCTCCTCAATTTCTTTGAGTTGCTCAGCCGATAGGAATAAAATTATCTGCCTTACATTTACTACCTTGTCATCGGTTATGCCTGCATAATCTTTGACGAGGTAGCAATTGGCTTTGTGTTCTTTTACGACGATGTATGGTCCGTAGCGTTTTTCAAGTAATTTCTGTGAAATTAACCTGTCGCTATTTGCTAATCTATGAGCAGAGATTAACACGAGATCACCTTCTTTGTAAGAAATTGTGTCTCCGTGTAATTTATTGAAATTTTGCTCTTCAAATATACGTAGCTGTTTTCTTTTTTCACGAATGAAATGTTCCATCGCTTGTTGATCAGACATTTCATCGATTTTTAGTACTGCAGTTTCGTATGTGTATACGGCCTGCCTAGCTAATTGATCGGCAAGAATATTCATGTATTCGTATCTACGAGCAAATACATGTCGAATTTCACATCGATCGAATTCTCTACGTAATTTTAAAATTTCTTGAAAAATTTCCTTATGATGTACTTCTTTCTTGGCGTAATTTTTCCAATTTCTAGCTTTCCACCTGATCGCACCTTCGTTTACAGCATAAACGGTATATTTAGAATCAGTCAAAATTTTAATTTTCTTGATTCCTTTCGCGATACCAAACTCAAGAGCTTTTTTCACTGCAATAATTTCAGCTAAATTATTCGTGTTTTTATATTTTTCGTGTGTTATTTTTTCAGAGACGTTGAATTTCGAACCCGGACCAAAACAGATACCTATTCCCGCCACAGCTTCGTCTTTACCGTTCTGAGCACACGCGCCGTCAACTACTACTCTCAAATATCCATCTTCATCAAAAATACACTCACTCTGATCGAATTTCATCGACATCGCTTCTTTCGAAGTGACCGAAGGAAGTAGATTTTTCTCTAAAACTTCTCTCAATCTTTTCAGCTCGTACTTGAAATTTCTTTTATTCCTTTTTACAGGTAAATCGACCGTTAGAGATTCCTCAATACCCCAACAATCGTTCGGACAAATTCCCAGTACGTTCGGTTGATCGTTTAGCTGTCTCTCTATTTCAGAAACGTATTCGCACCAACCTTCGTGAGTATACGATCGATCTGGATATTCGGTATTTATTCTAGAACGTAATTTTGCCCCTAGTTCTCTAAAAACTCGCTCAATCGAATTTCCCTGGGGTGAAAAAGGACTAGAATAGATCATTTTAATGTCATCGTATGATTTAATAAACTCTTTCCATACTTTTGACGTAAATTGACGACCATTATCGCTCATGATTTTCTTAGGTGTAACGCCATAACTTTTTAGAATTTCCAAAAATGTTTTCATCTCGTCTACGATTGTTTCAGCTTCGATGTTATCGGTTGGGAAGAACCAGACTTTACCTGTGAAGACATCTTTACAAGCAAATAGGTACCTAGTTTCCCCTTTTATACCCGCGATCGGACCACAAATATCAACCGAAATTAAATCACCTTTGTGATAAGATTCTACTTGTGCGTACCTGAATCGTTTTTAGGACCGTAACACTTGTTGATTTTACAAACGATGCACATGTTTGTATTCATTTTAATAAATTTCAAAGCGTTCGGATGGAAATACAACTGTCTGAATATCAGCTCCAGTTTGTTTCCACCGACGTGTCCGTACAAATCATGTAGGTAGTACACTACGTCGTGAAATAATTTTTCAGGCAGAACAGGAACTTTCGTGCCATCAAAATATTTACGCCATAGCAACTTTTCACCGTTTTCACGAGTTATTTCGTATTTTTTAGATACTCGATACCTCGTAGCTTTTTGTCTATCGGTCAAAAATTCACCTAACGGTTCTAAATCATCGAAAATTTTATCGCAGAGCGGATCTGATTTCTGCCATTTTGGTAATTCATCTAAAAGTTCAACGAGATTTTCCCTGAAATTTTGAATTTTATTTAGCTCAATAGGCTCTAAACCTGTACTGTTTATACCCTCACTTAACTTTATATTGAAACTATTCACTGTTAAACCTGGCTCTTGACTTTGTTTCAGCCTTTTCAACTCAGTGATCGTGCATTTTATGTCGTAGACGAGATCAAAACTGTTCATACGAGTGATCCAATGACCAGCTTTTCGATGGGTTTGAGCTAACTCTTCGTATTTGGGAAGTAACGATTTCAGATCAGATCTAACGTGTACAATACGTCCATGTAACCACATTTCTAATCTTTTAAGACAATACGTAATCGCGAGCATGTCTTTGTCTGTACAAGTGTACCGTTTCTGATAATCTTGTAACGTTTTGTCGACGTACATGACAATGCGATTTTCGCCATCGATTTTTTGATACAAAACACCTGAAATTGAATTTTCGAGACATTCTGTATGTAAATGAAAATCTACGTTATCGATCGGCGTACAGAGTGAAAAATCTCTGCAGTATTCGTCTTTTAATCGTTCAAAAGCTTTACTTTGTTCTTCCCCCCACTCGAAAGGTACATTTTTGCACGTTAGTTTCATTAAAGGAGCAATAATTTCATTATATTCAGGAATAAATCTTCGATATAAATTGGTCAAACCAACTAAAGCTTGTATCTCTACGACTTTAGTTAATTTGAAATTGCCGTTTTTCGAATGTTTTCTTTCGAATTCAAGGAATTTTTCAATCTTTTTGCTTTGTTTACCAATCTTTCCTGTTGAAAGTTGGTAACCCAGATGTTTAGTCGACGTTTTGAACAAATCTGTTTTTTCTGCGTTTAATTTTAGACCGTAATTACGAACCGCATCTAAAACTTCAATAATATCTAAAACGTGTTCTTTGAATCCCTTATTCCTAACTAAAACATCATCTACGTACGCAGTGATCGATTTTTTGTCAGGTATTACGCGATTAATCATTTTTATGAATTCGGCTGACGAAATTTTCAAACCGTAGGGAAGTCTTTCAAATTGATACACTTGACCCTCGATTACGAATCCACAAAATTTTTTTGAGTATTCGTCAAGTGGTAATTGCCAAAATCCACTGACGAAATCAAAACTTGAAAAGAATTCAGCGTCGCCGTTAGCAGTGATAATTCTGTCTAACGTTGCTGATTCATTATAATTATTCGCTAATTTTGGATTCAAATGTGTAGGATTTAGACATGGACGTAGAGTACCGTTAGCCTTAATCCTAATCACTGTATTATTTATATATTTCGTGTCTGACGGTGTAATAACGCCATCACGTAACATATTTTTTAATTCACGTTTTATCGCAGGTAACAGTTTGTTGGATGGACGATAGTTATAACCACGCCATTCCTGTTCGTCGGACATATCGAAGTGTATTGGAGGACCAGTGTAGCAACCTGGCGATTTCGAAAATACGTCAGAATATTCACTCAGTAACTTGTAAGCCCAATCCTTACATTTCTCGCTAATTTTACCTTTAGCTACGTACTCTTTAAGTCCTTCAAACAACTTCTTAAGATATATTTCGCTCGATCTATCGGGCTCGGGTATATCTCCCTCTCTATCACCTTTAGCATGAGTATATTTTCTCATTCTATTGGGAATTTCGTTGCCATACCTACCACTCGGTTTTACGGTATTCATCTTGAGTTTTCCTTCGTACTCCTCCTCAGACATGTACTTCAGGATCTCTTTTTCACTCTCACGCTTCGGTTTACAGTAGGCATAACCCTTCCTAATTTTAGGTTCGATACCTAGTTCAAACATCGAAGTCCTACCCATTATAAATACTTGATTACACTCTGGAATCAAGTAGAATGGTAACGTGAGCTCATATTTACCGAAATTCATCGTAACTCTAAGCAATGCATGCATAGTTTCAACTACTTGTTTATCGGCTAATTCTATTTCGATTTTACGATCTAAATGTAAAAATTTACATTTTTCAGGGTGTTCGAGGAATAATTTACGCGCAGTTTCATATGCCATGACGTTCGGTTCAGCACCAGTATCGAGTTGAGTAGGATAAACTACACCATTAATGGTCGTCGGCACAACACAAGTAACGCCCGGTAAGCGATCAATTCTGCACACGTCATCTGCCGCGACCGTGGGCGGTGGACCCTTCTGGGGCCCCATGCATAGTACAGATTGAGCGTCGGTTGGGTTTACCTGCGTCGGCTTCGGTAAAGTAGGTATCCTATCTTCCCCATACAAAATACCTTCTACACGCTCGCCTACATTTTCGACCGGTTGTAAAATATTCGAACCCTGGTTTCGCTTCTCCTGGAGGTCATTTCGAATGAATTCAGGAATAACTGAATCATCGATCAGTTTGCTCTCGATAAGTGTTTCACACTTTTTGACGATACCTACCACTGTTCCGTCATCGTTCCTGATTTCATCAGTCGACTCGGTTGTGGTTTTAGTGGTCAGCATTCCAGATTCAACTGTTTGCTGCCTTAGCGATTTATTTACCACCGTTCCGTCATCGATTCCGTTTTCTACGGTCGACTCGGTTGGGGTATTGACCACCGGCCCGTCATTGATCTGTACAGTCAACTCGGTTGGGGTATTAACCACCGGTCCGTCATCGATCTGTTTTACAGTCAACTCGGTTGGGGTTTTATTGATCAACAAATCAGCCCGAGCTGTTTGTTGTCGTAGAGATTTAATCGCTAATAGGTAATCGTTTAGAGCGTATTTCGTTTCTTGATAGGTAGCTTGGGTAGGGAAGTACCTACCAAAGTACCTATCATAGAAAAATTTCCTCCTATTTACTCTAATCGTATAATCACGATTGAGTTTGTATTTCAGATTTCCTGATTTCGGTGATATTTCTGTTTCAGCGAATACCATCGATGGATCAAGACAGATGTGAACATTGCCTAGCTTTTCAAGCTTGTAGAACATTTTTCGGAACTGCCAAGCACGATTCAACGTGACATGGTCATGTCCGTTCTTGGCCGGAGTGATCGTTGGATACACCAAAACGATTTCCTTGGCACCTTTGGCTTTCAACATCTGGATAATCTGTTTCATTTTTGAGAAGACGAAATCATTAGATACGTAATTATCGTTTAGTTCCCTTTTTCCCATACAAAGTAATACTTTGTCTCTTTTTAATTTCTCAGGTACGAGTCGATTATACAGATTACGCAGCGATATATTCTCACGGAGGTACGGGATCTTTCTCAAGTCACCGATATTCGTTTTGCTGCCATTTCTACACAAGTAATAAAGTAACGAATCACCTATCACTTGGTACCCTCCGTGGACATAATATGTTATTTTATCTGTATCTACATACTCGGACCTGAGCCATCGGCGTGTTTTGGCGCATTTACCTGATTAAATTTTGGTAAATTTCTCGTCGATGGTTTGGGATTCGGGTTATTATTTTTCGCTTCAAAATTACGATTATTAGGATTACCAAAAGTTTTCCTATCGTAATTTGGATTTTTAGGGCCATTTGGATTAAATCCATTCCCTTTGTATCCGCGATCAAAATTCCTAGTAGGTTGACTTTGAGGTGTCTCGTAACCATTCCCAAACGTTCTCCTATTTTTACCTCTAAATTTTCTACCGAATCCATTTTGGTTAGGCTTCTGATTATCAAAATTTACGTCTTCAGGGTTGCCATTTTTTCCGATACTCTGTCGACTATCATCTGACGAGTTCACATCGGTGGCATTTTTCCTAAACATACTTAACCTACCAAAATTGCTACTAGATTTTTCGGCGGCAAAAATATCTAAAATTCTAGGATCGTCTTCGTAGTTATCGAGATGTTCCTCCAACCTATCTAGTATGTCATAGGGTGTATCGACTTTTCCCCATATGACCTTACTTTTCCACCACTCTGGTACTTTTGATTCTAAAACCAAAACCACCTCGGGTGTTTCCTTCAGACCCATATCTTCGATGGTCTGGATCCATGCATCCATTTCGGTTAAAAATTCTCTACCGGTTTTACATGTTTTAGAAAAATCCATTTCTTCAAACATTTTCCAGACTTCGTTTTTCTTTTGTTTATTCCAAAAAGTTTTAATAAATTCTTCTTCGAATTTTTCAAACTCAATAAACGCATTCGAATTTGCACGCCAACTTTGAGCTTTTTTCCAAGTTATGACTTGTCGCATCAAATTTGATTTTTCTTGGCTTGAACTATTGTAGTTCTTTACAAATTCTTTAAATAATTTTACGAATCTGGTCGGATGCATGTGATTGTGTTCTCCATACTCAATTCCATTGTCTCTGATCATTTTAGCTGTCAATTCTTTGTCTTTGACGAGCTTTATTTCTTTCTGAGTAAATTCTTGGGTAGGCCTTTCTTCTAGGATTGTAATACGACTTTCTAAATTTTTTATCGTTTCATTCGCGGTTGATAATAATTCGATAGCTTTTTGCAGACTCTCATCGATGTTTTGATCCGTTTCTACGTTTTCAGAATTTTCAGGCCTTTTGTCTAAATTTTTTAACCTATTTTCGAGATCTAAAAATTTATTTTCAAAAGTTTTTTCCCTTTCTGAAATTTGTTCATGAATCTGTTTTACTTCAGTTTCATACGAATCAGTGATATTTTTAATTTCGGTTAATCTTAAATTACACGCCTCTAAATCTCCGGCCATGTTGTTTAACCTACTTTCAAACTGAGACTGTTTTTCTAAAATTTCAGCTAGTGAACTTGTACATTTTTCTTTCCACGAATAAAATGATGTCAAGTTGTCTTTTTCAAATTCCAAAAATCGCCTTTCGACGTCAGTAATTTTTTTCTGATTTTCAACAATGTCTTTGTAATTTGATCCAGAAGATTTAGTCGCGTCTTTTATCCTATTCGTCAATTTTCTAATTTCCCTGCCTGTTACCCATGCCATGTCATTTACCCAGCTGAATGATGCCCTTAATTCTATTTGGTCATCAATCCTATCTAAATCGATCAGATCTTTGTGGTAAACCCTGGTTTTTAATATCCTGTATTCTTCTTCACTTTTTGCTATTTCTGCTCTTCTAGCATCGATTAGCTCAGTGTTTAAATTATCGTGTGAATCGGTAGGCGACATGATGTATAGAGCTTCAAATAGGTAATTTCTAAGTAGGTTCGAAAGTACAGAATACGAATCTCGCCTAACTTCTATCGTAATTTTGAAAACGACCTTAACCTGTTACTTTGTTCCTGGTTTAAAGTTGTTCTTTTACAAATACCCTACTTTAACTCTAACTTATAATTACGCGATTTTTTACTAATTAATTATCCCTAATTAATTAATACGCGACGCACCAACGTAACGATAATTAAAAATTCGAAGAAATAGGTAATCAAACGAGATAACGATACCCAAGTTTTTTAGAGATGTCTTCAGTTCGTCGACTCGCCGATTTTCACTCCGCAGGATTTTCCTAAGTCGCTGACTTGTCGAATTTTCTTCCGAATTTTCTTCAAGCAGCAGGAACTGTCTCGGGCGCCAATGAATTGGTGGTAATTGTTGTGATTCGTTGTTGGTTCTGGCACCAGAGCGGCTTTGGACTCTGGCTCCCGTAGGATGGTTTGAGGGGGAGTGAGGTGAGGGCCTCAAACTGTCCAAATCCAACTCAATTGAACTACCAATCCATATACCAACGCGTGCGATTCTTCGAACGAATAAATTCGCGGAGAAATAAAACTCAACGTAGATATTCGAATATTTATTGTACTTGATGCAGAAATGCACAAGTACGAAAATATACGCGGAAGAATACAATACACAGTTGCGCCAGTATGAGATGTAACTAGCCGCGAACGTCTAGCTACGATGGTGTATAAAAATATACTCAGTGCGCGACTGAGAAATACATCGCGACGTAACCGCGAACCGAGATGCGCGGTCACGTAATTATCGATAAGGGAAGGGATGAATAGCAGCTTAGGTAGGTAAGAAACCCGATAACGGGCTTCTACCTATACGCGAACGCTCTGCGTTGCGTCAAGGCCAAACGGTGCACAACCAAACTTGCCACTGATGGTAGCTTCCATCAGTGGAACAAAGCAACTTGCGATAACGAGGCAGAAAATAACTTGCCTACTCGCGGTTTAACGTACGCGAGTAGACAAAGGCAGGCAAAGCTTCTGCCAGATAATTACGTAATAAATACGTTAGCCTCGTTGTTTGTTGAAATAGGTACCTGTTCACGTCGATTCGTGAACAGATAGCGCTATTTCAACTCGCGAAGTGGTAAAATTTGGTGCAATTTAGGTAGGAATAACCCTTACCACTTCAGTTTTTTTTAAAACTTGCATCAATTTTCCAAAACAAATATGTATAATTTTTTTTTCAACTTGAAAATATTTTTAAAAATTGGTAGATTTTCCAAATTATGGACACAATATTTTTTACAACTTTACTCGTTTTTTTAAAAAAATTGTGAGGCAGGTATCTATGGAAAATAATTTTTCATTGAAAAAAATTAAAACGGTATGGGTACGTATTTAAATAAAAAATCGGCCAAAACCAGAAAATTTCTTACAAATTATATTTTACGAAATGAAAAAGAAATGTTGAATAAGCATTCAAGAATTGAACATTTTTAAAAAATAAGTCGTTTTACAAATTATGTAAAAAAAATTTAAACGAAAAAAATCGTTTTAAAAAACTTTTAGAAGATTACACATTTCTAAAAAAATCTGCTCTCAAAAGAAATTTTTAATTAAAGGTCTGTTTTTTATAACTTGACCCCTGAGAATTATTAGGATGTTGTTAAATTTATAACATCGATATGATTTTTTGTTTTGATAAACGGTAGTTTTTAAAGAAAATGACAACCACGTACGTTTTTTAAGGCTTCCCATTGGTAAATTTTATTTTTTTTACGAAATCTCAGGGGTCAAATTGAATGAAACGGATTAGTAATCACTTGGAAAGGCGCAAACTTTATTGAAAAATTTAAAATGCATCAAGTAAGGAAACACTCTACAGACATTTCATCAAAAATAAATTAAACTAATTTTGTTTCCAAGTAACCATTTCATAATTAACTTAACTGATAAAAAATGAAAACAACAAAAAAAAAAAATGTAAATTTATGGGATTTTAAGAGGAACCCGAGAAATATATCAGATACAATGTAGTCCAAAGTAATCAAATATAATAAATTGACTTTCTTCTCGTTCAGGAAAAATATTACTACGCTATTTGGGAAATGGTCGTCGGAGGATCGTGTTCCTGCTACGGACATGCTAATCGTTGCGTACCCCAAGAAGGAGTTGAATCTAAGCCAAACATGGTACATGGCAAATGCGAATGTACTCACAACACACAGGGTTTGAATTGCGAAAAATGTGAAGATTTGTACAACGATCTCGAATGGGCACCGGCAATTGGAAAACAAACCAACGCTTGTAAAAGTACGTTCTAATCCCTCAATACCTCATTTTCTCCCCTACGACGTCGAATTTTCGAATAATTACGACATTAAATTCTCGCAGAATGTAATTGCAACGAGCACGCTACGAGTTGTCATTTTGATCATTCAATATTCGAATCGACCGGCAGAGTTTCAGGCGGTATGTGCGATAATTGCTTGCACAACACGATGGGTAAAAATTGCGAACAATGTAAGCATTATTTTTACCAAGACATGGCCAAAGATTTCACCGATCCGGAGATTTGCCTACGTAAGTTGTCTACGAGACCTATGTGCTAAAAATTTCCAATGTTTATCAAGTGATTCATTATATCGGGTTTTTCAGCTTGCGACTGCGATCCAGCTGGCTCATTAGATGACGGTATTTGTGATTCGAGAACTGACCCTGCCAATAGCCTCGAATCAGGTCGATGCCATTGTAAAAGGAATGTCGAAGGGAGACGATGTGATACGTGTAGAAATGGATTCTGGAATTTCTCCAGCACCAATCCGGACGGGTGTCAAGCTTGCTCGTGCAATATTCATGGAATAACCAGCGACGAAGGATGCAACAAGAATACTGGAGAGTGCTCGTGCAAACGAAACGTCATTGGGCGTGATTGTAATCAGTGTATTAGGGAGTATTGGGGTCTGGGAGACACTCCAGAAGGATGCCAACCTTGCAATTGTGATAAAGGAGGATCCCTTCACAATGAATGTGATGTTTTTACCGGACAGTGCAAGTAAGGAATTTGGAAACCTCTATTCTGTCATATAACTTCCGGAAAAAAGTCAGAATTTCAGTACAAGCAAAATCAGCAAAATTCTTTCATTTCTTGCAGATTTTCACTGAATTTCCAAGAATTTTTCTGATTTTTTTCCAAAAAATTTCACTGATTTTTATCCAAAAAATTTCACTGATTTTTATCCAAAAAATTTCACTGATTTTTATCCAAAAAATTTCACTGATTTTTTTTTCTAAAAATTTCACTGGTTTCTTATTCAAAAAATTTCATCAATTTTTTCCCCAAAAAAATTTCATCAATTTTTTCCCCAAAAAAATTTCATCAATTTTTTCCCCAAAAAATTTCATCAATGTTTTCCCCAAAAAATTTCATCAATTTTTTTCCAAGAATTTCATTGATTTTTTTCCCCAAAAATTTCACCACTTTTTCCCCAAAAATTTCACTGATTTCTTTCAAAGAATTTTACTGATTTTTAGAAAAAAAAAAAACTTCACTGAGTTTTCAGAAAATTTCAGATGATTTACTGAATTTTCACTGATTTTCCAGATTTTTTAAAAGTTGATTTATTTCGGAGCTGCAATAATTCTGACTGTTTTTCAGTGACTTTCGATAATTTTCCCTCATTTCTAAATGAGTTTTTTTAAACCGAATACCAATGATTTTTGGCACTTCTTTCCAGGTGTCGTGAAAATATAACCGGACGAACTTGTGATATGCCAGCACAGAAGCATTTTATCCCTCCTTTAGATTTCAATACGATTGAGGCTGAATTGGTTAAATGCACCGCGGTAAATAAAAATCACCAAAAAATGATAATTTTTTTTATTGAATATCAATTTTGACGACTATTCCTTTGTGTAGCCTTCGTGCACTTTAGATATTAGACCTCCATATCCTCCTGGTCAAGAGACTACATGGACTGGAGCTGGATTAGCTCGTGTGTATCCACCTGCGACTTTGGAATTCCCAGTTGATAACATCAGAGAAGATTTGGATTATAATATCATCATCAGATACGAACCGACGGTAAATAAATCTGAGCACGAGTCAAAAAAAGTCGACGAATTTTACAATAAACAAAAATTTACCAATTTTTGCTTCTAGAATCAATATACCTATGATAGAGTTCGTGTAAATCTCATTAGGCCTGGACCTCTTGACCCGAATGGATACTGCGGAGGAGATAAATTGAGAAAGAGTGATTCTCGAGATGTTTATCTACCTGCGAGTATGTTTTAAATTTTTCAAAAATACTCCAGGAGTAAAAATGAAAATGAAATTTCTTAAATTGAATAATTCATCTTTCAGCTGAATTATATGTCAAGGTTGATGATACTTTTTGCCTCGAAAAGGGCAAAAATTACACCGTACGGTTGGATTTCATTCGAACAGGTGACCCAAGTCCAGATGTGCCCACTGCTTATATTCAAATTGACTCGGTTAGTTTTCAAATTCTCACATGATTCATTTCCAGTGTACCAATCGTTGTAAAATTAATGATTTCGAATCGAATTATAGGTCGTCCTTGTCCCAAACATCGAAAGTATCCCATTTATGCACGGAGATCCGGCGGCTCAACAGAGATTCTATGATTACACCAGGAATCGATGTGATGACTACATATATCCGGTGGTGAAATTTAATATGTCGGATGCTTGTCGAGCATATCATTACAGCATTGGTTCTTATGTGTATGGATCCGGATTTCGTAAGTTTTAAAGATTTTTTTTCTTCGCTCAATAGTAGATTTTTACTGAAAAATATCTCGATCTCAAAATATCACTATTTCTCTAGCTTGCGAATGCGACTCTACCGGATCTCAAAGTTCGATTTGCTCGCCGATCGGAGGATACTGCCCGTGTAAACCGAATGTTGTCGAGCGCACGTGCAACAGGTGTGCTCCGGGTACTTACGGATTCAGTCCGGAAGGATGTAAAGGTAGGCATTTCCGTCAGTAGATTTACAAAAAATTCAAAAATTTTCCAAAGAATGAAATATTTTCTAATATATCTGATTTTTGGGAAATTTTCAAATTTTCTATAAAGTGGTAATCATCTAAAATTTGGACAATATTTTGTAACACTTCAAAAATCTGATAATTTTCCAAGTTTTACAAAATATTTCCCAATTTTTTAAACATTCTTGATCCATTATATGTACTTAGAAAAATTGAAATTATTCAAAAAAAAAAAAAAATGGACGATAATTCAAAAATTATTAAGCGTTTCATAAACTGAAGGATTTTCCAAAATTTTAATAATTTTTTAAAACCTATATGATTTTTTAAAGTAGCACTTTTTATCCATTACCTATAGATGATTATTTCCATAGCCTAAACAAATTTTGAAAAATTCAAGAATTTCATAAAAAGTTATGCCAAGTTTTGAAAAAATTGAAAAATCATTAAAAATTGGAGACGTTTTTGAATTTTTCCTCCAAGAATAGGTCAGTTTCTAAAACCTCAGAGATTTTTAAAAATTTGAGAATTTTCCAATCATATTAAATATTTTAAAATGAGACATTTCATGGTATAACTATTTTTTTTTTTAAATTCAGACATCTTCCGAAAATCGGAAAATTCTTTAAAATGGACTCATTTTCTAGAGCATTCAACATTTTTTCTAAATTCAATTATTTTTTCAAAAATTGGAAAATTTTTAATAACTTACACAGTTTTTTTGTAAATCGGATAGTTTTTTAGAAATCGATGGTCTTCACAAAACTTGACTATAGTTTTCTGATTTTCTGAAATATAAACTATTCATGATTGGTTTTACAAGAGGAGGGAGGAATTTGGACGACATTTCAAAAATATTTTTCTCCTTCAGATTTTGAAATTATTGGTATTTTTGAATTTAGCGGGATTCCATCATATGAAAATGACAACAAAAAAAGAACCAACAGTTCAATTTCGTAGAACTGAGGACCAAACTAATCACCGAACTTCCCCACCTCCTATTGGATTTTGGTGATGGCCTCCCAAGCTCAAAATTGACTACAGAAACATCTGATTGAAAAAAATTGAAGTACTTACATTTTGATGTTTTATTTCATCGTACTGGTATCTATAAAAATTTAAATTACCATTAAATTTTCATAGATACAAGTGCGATGGAGTAAAACATCAAAATATCCAATTTGTGTTGGCCCCGAAATGGAGGGGGGGGGGGGGGTTGTCAAATGACGTCAATCGAAGTCTGGGTGGATATGATGACAAAAAATATGCACTATTGCAAAATTTTAACAAGATTGAGTACATATTTCTTGTACTAGTAACCCAAGCTAGATTGAGTACATATTTCTTGTACTAGTAACCCAAGCTAGTCTTGAAGGGGTATTGGTTCATATGCGCACCCAGAAATTAATTAAGGGAGGAGCTGAGAATTTGAGAAAAAAATGAAGAGGGGGTCAAATTTCAAATTGAGTCATTTTTCACTGATATTTCAATCAAAAATCGTCAATTTTTCCTGACAAACAGAGAATGTATTGAGAATTTAGTGATTTTTGACTGAAAAATCAATCAAAAATTGTCAAGTTTTGAAACAAAAGTATTAAAATACTGCCCGAGCGAAGCAAGGACGAAAATTTTTTGAAAAAATATAGTTTGAAGAGCAAAAAAATTGACTTTTTCTCATTTTTGAAGCAAGAAATTTTTTTTTTGGGCTTAAGAGGGGGGCTCGAGCCCCCTGAGCCCCCCTTGGGTGCGTCTATGTATTGGTTCCTCTTTTTTTGACCCTAAACCATCCAAGATGAAATTTTAGAAAAATGATGTATTTTTTTAGGCCAATGACGTATCTTAAGATGATTTTTTTCAAAACTTCGGATATAAGAAATATCTCAAAGTGGAAAAAGGTGCTCTTTTTTCAGGGAAAGGGGTAATAATATCGTGTCAATTTTCCGCCGGGGCTGATTTATCACACCTTCATTTAATGAATACAGATGCACTTGACAGCTTTTTTGAAAAAATTGTAACTATTCCAAAACGTAGAAATGATTTCTGTGATGCGCCATGAGAAACCGACCCTTAAGGTGAAAAATAAAATGTTGAGAAAAACGCAAAAATTGGTTTAAAAGTTGATACTTATTTTGGCGTTTTTCGCGAAATTTTCTTTTTTCACCTTAAGGGTCGGTTTCTCATGGCGCGTCAAATAATGTTTCAAAAAAATTTCAAAAATTTCATGAATATTTCTGTTGAATTATGGTTTTGTTTAATAAGGATGTCTGACTTGATACTTTTTTGTGACTTCCTATTCACTTTTTTTTTGATATTTTAGGTCGTTACATACTTGTTTTTTTAGGAAAGGGGAAGGATAAGACATATTTTTTGCTTAAAAATGATTGGCTGTACTCAAACTCATATCTCTGCAGAAGAGTAAAAAAAGGATTTCCTCTCGGGTCAGAGGTTTTTTTTTGAGTGTCTGCCAAGGCTCACTATTAGGGTGGGCCGAAAAAACAATTTTTTCGATTTTCAAAAACATACCCCCGCAAAAGTTGTCGGCTAATAAGACTTGAAGAATAAACAAAAAAAATTCAAAATCGATTCATATCTTCCGATCGCGCATTGGCGTTGAAATTTTCAAAAATTAGCAAAAATTCAAAATTTTAAAAATTTCGAAAAAATTCGAAATTGATTAAAATTAATTTTAGAGCTTATTTAGTGACCACAAAGACCAAAAAACAATTTTTTTTTGAAAAAATCAACGTTTTATAATTTTTTTTTGATTTTTCTTCATGTGAAGAAATAGCAGAAATTTAAAAAAGGCGTAAAGCATGATTTTTTTCAAAAAATTCTGCTTTTTGGTTTGAATAGTCACTAGATAAGCTTTAAAACCAATTTAAATGAATTTCAATTTTTTTCAAAATTTTCTAAAATTTTTGAAAATATTGAATTTTTGCCAATTTTTGAAAATTTCAATGTCAATGCGCGATCGGAAGATATGAATCGATTTTGAATTTTTTTTGTTTATTCTTCAAGTCTTATTAGCCGACAACTTTTGCGGGGGTATGTTTTTGAAAATCGAAAAAATTGTTTTTTCGGCCCACCCTACTCACTATGACTAAAAAATATTCTGCCAACCGTGAAAGTACTTGAATGAAAAAATTAGACTCAAATATTCAAATTGCAAAATTAATCTTTTTTTGCTCTTAAATGTTTTCCCGTGGTGCTCTTGATTTTCTCAAAAAGACCTTAGCATCCAAGCTGGTGAGCACACAGCTTAATCCATCAGTAGATCTCAATCTTCTTAACCCATCTATGCTCTAATCAACTTACCATTTCGATTCGTACTTTTTTTTAGCTTGCGACTGTAACAGTATCGGATCATTGGATAATTTCTGCGACGTGTACAGCGGCCAGTGCAAATGTCGGCAGCAAACATACGGCCGGAGTTGTGACCAATGTCAACCCGGATCTTGGAATTATCCAAATTGTCAAAAATGTATTTGTCACGGTCACGCTGATATTTGCGATCCTCGTTCTGGATCTTGTATCGAATGTAGAAATTTCACCGAAGGACATTATTGCGATAAGTAAGCAGCTCGTGGACCGATTCATCAGCGATAAAGGATTTCTCTAAACTTGATCTAATTCTAGATGCAAAGAAGGGTTCTACGGAGATCCTAGGATCGGTATCGATATCCCATGTCGTCTGTGTCCTTGCCCAGGTACCGTTGAAACAGGCCATACGTATGCTCAACGCTGCTCATTAGATTCTCGAAATCAAGACGTTATTTGCGAGTGTGATACTGGCTACACTGGTAAAATATCATATTTCTTCGTTCTATTGTCGAGTTTAATGTTACTGATGATTTTCCAACACCTATTTTCATTTTTCAATCACGTTGCAGGCTCGAAATGTGAAAGATGTGCCGAAAATTACTTCGGTAATCCGGAAATAGTCGGTGGAAAATGTACATCTTGTAACTGTAGCAATAACGTGGATATCCTCAGATCAGGAAATTGCGATCCAACCTCTGGAAAATGTCTGCAGTGTTTATACAACACCGAAGGATTCAATTGCGAGTTCTGCAAAGCTGGATTTTTTGGAGATGCTTTACATCAGCAATGTGCTGGTATGTTTTGATCCATCATTTCCTTCCTCCTTCAAAAAATCCGACTGGAGGGTACTTATGATTGTGGTTTTGTTCAGAATGTGTCTGCGAAATTCTTGGAACTGACTTGAAACAAGGCCCTTGCGATAAATTTACCGGACAGTGTCCCTGTTTACCGAATGTAACTGGATTAAGATGCGACGAATGTATTAAAAATCATTGGAAAATCGCCAGTGGTAAAGGGTGCGAGCCCTGTGCCTGTGATCCAATTGGATCCAAGTCGGAGCAATGTAATCAAGTAAGTAAAATTAATCAAGATCGAGAATTTTTTTACGAAAAGAAAATCTTTCATCCGTGAATTTTTACGATTCGCAGTACTACGGCCAATGCGAATGTAAAGAAGGCTTCGGTGGTCGAAAATGTGACCAGTGCCAAGCCAATTTCTGGGGTAATCCGAATGTCGAATGTTATCGTACGTAATTTTAAACTATTTTCTTCATTCTTCATTTAAGATCAGTTTTTGAATCATCAAATTTTTCTTTGCAGCTTGCGAATGTAATCCTGAAGGATCAGCGACTATGCAGTGTAATCAAACAAATGGCCATTGCGTCTGCATGTTAGGAATAGGAGGTGACAAATGTGACCGATGTGCTCGAGGATTCTTAGGACAATCTCCAAGATGTAGTCCGTGTGGAGAATGTTTCGATAATTGGGATCTTATTTTGAAAAATTTAAAAGGCATGCACTATGCAATCTGTTTCCCCAAAATCAAATTTTATTACTTAATTTAATTTCAATTTCTTTATTTGCCATGTACTCAGATCAAACCAAGATGGTGATTGACAAGGCTGTTGAAATCATGAAAACTGGTGCACCTGGAACGTACGTTAAAGAATTCGAAACGATGGAGAAGAAATTGGCTGATGTTAAATTATTGCTGCAGAATACCACTGCGAGTCATTTACAGTTACAGGAATTGGATACTTTAATTAATGACATTAGGTAAAGAAATGAGCTCAGAATTTGAGAAAATTGGAAATATTTTTATAAATAGATAGTAATAATTTCTAAAATTTTTTTCGGCAGAACTGGTATAACGCCTCCGGAGTTGATGAACAATGTGAGTTCACAAGCGGAAAATATCACTCAGAGAATTACTCTGTCTTTACTGGCTTTGGCTGATTTGAAGAAAAAAGCAGATTTTTTGAACACGGCTACTCAAAACCTTAAAGAAAACGCCACAAAATTACAAGAAGGAAATGTTGAAGGTATACATTTATTATCATAGTGGCACCCAGGAGAGTGGCTCGAAGGAGTTTGAGCCTTCCTTTTAAGTTCGCTGAGAAGATTTTTCTTTACTAAAAAATTTACAAAAAAGCTCAATATTATTCATCACACAGTGGACCGAAAAGGTCAAAGTTTCTTAGGCCGTTCTGGAACAAAAAATCAATCGCATGAAATTGCGTATTTTAATGAATAAAACGATGCTCATCAGTTTTTTTTTCTCGAAAGTTAGCAGTTGAAAAATGCGAACTAAACACAATTTTTTTCTAATATTTGAATGTTAGCTCTTCCCCTGAAAGATAAGGAAACAGAAAATACCCAAATTCAAAATTTTCGAGTTGAAACACCCAGAATTTCATACCCATATCACATTTTTTAAATTTTTTCTATGGTATTGCCCTCCTTGAGGATTGAGAAAAAAAACCTTTGAGCTGAAAACCCTTGAATTTCACACCCATGTCGATTTTTTCATTTTTTTTTTCAAATTGGGTGTCAGTATCGCCCTCCTTGAGGGTTGAGAGAAATTTTTTGAAAATTTTGAATTCAATGTGTAAAGTTTGTGTGGCGTATGAACTTTTTCCTATTGATGAACAGGTATTTCGCCTATTCAGTATACTATGAAACTCTGTGGAAAAAAGTTATCGACTTATAGTTTGGTCAGTAAGTACTTAAGTAGGTAACTTATAGATTTTTTCATCGCTCTATTTCTCGAATAAGTGTTCGAATAATGCAAAAAAAATTCTAAAACGTGGAGAATTTTTCAAAAAAAATTGGACAACTTTCAAAATAGGTAATTTATGATTTTATAAAAAGTGCATGTTTTCTGAAAATATTGATAATTTTCCATAAGTGGAACAGTTTTTATAGTCAAGTTGAATAATTTTCCGAAACTTGGAAGTTTTTTCCAATATGGTGCGGGTGAAGAGTATTCCAAAAGTTACACGATTTTTCAAAAACTGAAACAATTTTCGAGAAGAATAAAAGAATTCCCCAAAACTTTAAGGTTTTTCTCCAAAAATGAAAAATTTCTTCAAAATTGAAAATTATTTCCAATTTATCAAGATTTTCTAAAAAAATTGGAAATTTTGAAAAACTTGAAACAATTCTTCAATAATTTAGTACTTTTAAGAAATTTGAATGATTTTCGGTAAATTAGAAAAATTAGATGTTAATTGGTAAGGTATTATTTTTCTTCAAGTTCAAGACCAATTTTTAAAAAATTAGACAATTTATAAAATTAAGAGTTTTTTTTTTTCAAACCCTTGAGAGTGTGTTTCTAAAAATTGAAAGACATTCTAATGTCTGATTTGTATTTTTTTTGTTCGCTTTATAGTCATATTTTACCTCATTTCAGGTCATTCCACTCACACTTCTCTATCCATTATTTTTGACCTTTCAACAATTCAGTAATTGAACAATACCTACTCATTATTCACGAATTTATAAAAACGAGAAAAATTAGATGGTAAAGTTTTATTTTTCAAAGACCGATTTCGAAAAAAATAGGATTTTTTTGAAATCTTGAACCAATGTGTTTTCAAGAATTGAATGATATTTCAATACCGGAATTGTATTTTTTTGACTTTTTAGTCACATTTTAACTCAATTTAGGTCTTTTAAATCACATTTCTCTGTTCATCACTTTTGATCTGCTCAAGACAGGTTCAAAAATCCTATCAAGATGAAACTTCATCATTTTTATTTCTATTCTAGGTGCATTGAACTTGACCAGAGACGTATACAGCAAAACATTGGGAATTAAACAGAAAAACATGCAAACTGAGACAATCGTTAGTAATGCAGATAAATCGTGCCAAAGAACTGAAGGAGTAATCAAGAAGCATAATACACAATACAGCTATGATTTGGAAGAAGATGAGGCGAAATTAGCCGAATTAACAAAATACGTCAACGATTTAGAAGCAGAAATACCCAATTTGAATTTACAAGTAACACATCTCTCTATAAATTCATTCGCGTTAATTTTCGAAGCCTTGTAACAAACGTATCATTTAGGTATGTGACAAAGGAGGAAATCCTTGCGATAGTGTGTGCGGAGGAGCCGGCTGTGGCAGTTGCGGAGGCCTCTCTTGCGAAAATGGATCACTCACGAAAGCAGAAAATACAGTGAAATTCGCTCAAGATGCTGCAAAACTCGTTCAAGATAAAGAAGCAAAAGTTAACGAACTTTATAGATCGGTACGTCCCGCAAACAATGAAAATTATTATTTTTAATACTTGGATAATAAAAATTATTGAATTTTAGATCAATCAAGCTCGAGCTGATGCCAAGAATGCCCATAGTTCCACCCAAGTCGCCCTGAAGAGCGCTGAAATGGCCAAAAACGAATCTGAAATCGCCCGGAATAAGACTCTGGCTGTGATTAATGATTTGCAAAAATTCGTCAATACCTCTGGTACTGCACTATCGTCCATAAGAAGCGTTGCCGAAGATGTAAGTGTTCTAATGTGAAAATAGAAATTCAAAAAATGTGTGTTTTTTCGCAATACATGTTTCGTGCCCCCTCCCTTCCCTTCCAAAAAAATAAAACAATTTCAACACACAATCATCTTTTATAAAATTGAATATTCATTCGAATGAATATTCAATTATGCAAAAACTTTGGGGACGATTTTTCCATATTTTTCAAGAATTACCTACAAATATTTTCAATTGAGATCAAATTCCTTAGAACGGGAGGAGGCAGGGCCTATTTTAAGGAAAATATGGAACTGCGCATGTCAGCACATTTTACCACTTCTTCCCTCCTGAACGAAACGGACTGACTTTTTGAAGGAGGGGGGAGGTGAAAAATACAAATTTGACGACCAAACTACATTTTAAAATCATGTTCTCTCTTTTTTGTTTGTTCCTAGCAGCTTCGGAAGCTTTTTTCCGCGCTCTCACTTCAAATGATTTATGCAATTTTGATTTTATTTATGCCCGAGCGAAGCTTTGGAAAAATTGATTCTAGAAAATCGAAAACAGTTTCAAGGGGAAAAATATCATAAAATTGGTTAAAATTATCATTACATAGGTTCAGAATGCAAAAAAAGTCACTTTTATAGGATTTGAATGTTTTGAAATAAAAAATTCCAAAAAATCGGAACTGCACATTTTCCGTTTTGGAACTGCGTGTCAAGCTTTTGGAACTTCGCAAAATGTGCGGAGCTGCGCCTTAAAATAGGCCTTGGGAGGAGGGGAGGAGGCCAAATTTTTTCCTAGTTTGAACTATTCGAATTTCTGAGAATAGAAGATTCGCAATAATGTAGGGTTACTTCAAATTTGAATTTTTTGTCCTTGATTCATCCTTATAATAAATTAATAGAAGGAATGTAAGAGCGAAAATTTTGAAAAAAAAAGTCAAAAATTGAAATTTCATCTTCTTTTAAATTTTACCCCGGAAATGAAGCCGAGTTCCTTAATTCTTGCTTCATTGCCGCCTTGTCTTCGGCCAAGATTAGAAAAAATCCATTTTTCAATTTATTGTGAAAAAATTCCACGAATTTGAAGTAAAAATTCCACTTTCAATTTTTTTTTTCGCAGACTATGAAAAAAACAATCAAACTGCAGCCTGAAAAAATCACCGAACTGGCTCAAAAAATCAACGACACGGTTTCATCTCTTACAAACATAGATGCCATCATTAAGGAAACAGAGCACGATCTAATTAGAGCCAAACTTCACAGACAACAATCAGAATTAGCCAAGTAATTATCATTCTTGTCTGCCACAAATGTAATCTGCTCATAAACACCCGTAATTCTAATTTTCTGCCATCTACTAGACAAAAAGCCGACAGCGTTTTAAAAACGGCCGATAAAATAGTTACAGTATTGTCTGAAGCCGAAGAATCGCAGAAAAAAGCCGAATTGGCAATTGGAACCGCCAACGAAAACATAACTTTGGCGAGAAAAGATTTAGCTCAAGTGAGTTCGTATTTCTGTTTAACAATCTAATCTCTCATTTCGTCAAACTGAAAAATCCTCCTTTTAGATTTCAGACCAAAGCACCAAAGCTCAAGAAACCATAAACCAGACGGTGAACGAATTCCAAAAACTAGACGACAGTTTTAAAGCACTGCAAACGGAATTCTTGAAGAATAACGCCGACGCCGTAAAAGTTGAAGAAGAATTAAACGCGGTTATCGCCGATGTCGACGATACGCAGAAAAAATCTCAAAATTTGACCGCAGATTATAAAAATATCGCCGCCGAACTGGAGAAAAAGGCGATGAATTCGACTGGAGCGCATGAAAATGTGAAAGCGTTACTGGAAAAAGCCAGTCAGTTGTCGTTAAATACGACCACTAAAATAAAGGAACTGGCTGGTAAATTTCAAAGAAAATAGATTCGCCGAGCTTATTTTGCTGAGACGTAAAATTAACCACGTATTTTTCTGTTACAGATTTTGAAGAGCAGTTTGAAAACCACGATAAAGAATTAGAAAGTATCACTAATAAAATTAAAGAATTGACAAAGAAAATGCAGTTCAATTTCGATGAGATTAAAGCCAAATCAGAACATTATCAAGTTTGCTAAGAATCGCATTTTATTTTACGATTTAAAATGATAAATTTCCTGGTAAGACATCACAATTTGATCAGAAGTGTTTTGAACCAGTTTTTGAAGCTTATTTGGGATGTTATCAGATGAAATATTTTTTAATATAGGGACAAATAGAATAAGGTGATGCTTTAAAATATGAGTTTAAATTTTGAGTCGAAATACCTATTTAAAATTAATTTCTTCACCTACACCAAATTTAAACTTTATATTTTTGTTTTATTTTATTCGTATAATTTTTCTTTAGTCATAGTGTTAAAATGTGTTTGTTCCTATTTATTGCGAATTTGTGCATAGAAGATTGCTGCATTAGCCATAAATACGTAAGTTGTATTTAGTGCCATATTTATGTGTTTTTGTATGATAAAAATGTTAAATTTCGACCAAATATATGAAAAAAAAGAGTTACATTATTTTTTTCAAAAAACATAAACAATTTATTCAGTACCTATAACAATTTTCAATGATGAAACAATGTTAATTCCACCATTGTTTTGGGGGATTGTGGAAAATCTCACTAGTCAACAGAAAAAAGTAATAATCTCTATTCACTTTCATTGTTTTTCGCCGAGGAACAAATAACACGTGATAAATTTTTTGAAAAAAGTTGGCAATTTTACAAGATTTTGTTTGAAAAATTTCACTTACCGCGCTATCTCATTCAATCTTAGCCCAACTTCAGTACGAAAATGGTTAGAAATCGAACTTTTTTTTACCTAAAGAAAATAAAAACGTTCGTATTCGAAGTCGAGTATGATTTAGAATCATTAAAATCAACAATATTGAATGTTGATATGACATGAAATCATCATTGTACGTAAAATTCGAAATAATTGAATTATATTGCCTAAGTGCATAAAACCGACCCTAATTTTCGTTTCCTAAGCAGAAATATCAAAAACAACGTTGATATTTTTACTCTCTTAATTTGAATCAGTCAAAAATGCCTGAATTGACTGATGAAATAGTGAAAACCAAGTCACCGATAATCAGTCAAATTCCACTGATTTCCCAGTTAATCAGCGTCATTTTACTGCCAATCAGTGAAAAATTACCGATTCAAATAGTGGATTTTGATTGTTAAATCAGTGAGAATTAGTTGACTGATTGAAATCAGTAAAAATTTACTGATTCAAATCAGTGGATTTTCATTATTGAAACAGTGAAAAAAAAATTTCACTGATTGAATAAGTAATTAATTAACGATTGAATCAGTGAAATTTTATTTTTACGTGAAATTTCACTGACTGAATCGTACTTTTTTTTACTAATTCTACAGTGACTTGATTTTGTCGATTTTAATCAGTCATTTTTGACTGATTCAAATTAAGAGAGTAGCTGGAAATCAGTAAAACAATTTTTTAAGGATTAAAAGTGTGATAGGACTTCATAATTCAAATAATGAAAAAGAATAGTCCGAATTTTTTACAATCAATTTAAAATAAGCACCATTTCTATTCTGCAAAGTAAGTGTTGAAACGAGCATCACTGCATCCCCCTCCCTTACTCGTTCATCCTTCTCTTTAAGCTAATAACCTAGCTCTAGTTTTCTTTACGTTTACCTATTGTATTTTTTAGCGTAAAATATACATCTGATGCTACTCAATATGATGAGCACGACTCTGTCCGCACCAGTAAGTATGTCAATTTTTTTCATTCATTATATTTTAAAAAAGTATACCCATCAACCATGTTATTTTTTCAGAAAGAATCAATGTTGAAATAATGGGCAATAACACATCGTATGCCATTTTCAAGGGGACGACCAACTTTTTTCAGTAAGGCGGAAGAACGATGGGCAATGTTATCCCGACTATAATGTGTACTAACGGTTGCTGCCTATGTTATAAAAACTGCCACAACTGATGTTCATTCAGTGTGGATAATGCAATGTGCGTTCCTAATCAGATATCTAAAAAATAAAACATTTTTCAATTTTTTATCTTTTTCAAATTATTCAAATACATCTGTAATAACACAATCATTTTTGATCAAAGAATAACAATTGTTATTCTTTGGTGCTTTTTTTTTGTTTTTAAACGGTATTTTTTCCAAAAAATTTTCGCTCGGGCGGTATTTCAATTTTTTTATATTCAAAATGATAATTGTTGACCAATTTTCGAGTCAAAAATCACTCTCTCATTCTGAATCAGTGAAAAGTCAAAGATGAACAGTCGAAATTGCAGCACAGGAAAAATCAGCGAAATTCACTGATTTTCAAAGGGTTTCACTAATTTTTCAAAGATTTTCACTGATTTTTCAGCAAAATTAAAAAATTTCACTGATTTTTCAGTGATTTTTCTCACCGATTCGTTATCAGTGAAAAATTTTTCACTGATTTTTTCCCTGTGCTGCAATTCTGACTGTTTATCAGTGATATTCGATAATTTTCACTGATTTTTAATGAGAGAGCACCAATTCCTCAATAAATTTCCAGTTTGTCAGAAAAAATTGATGATTTCTGTCTGAAAAATCAGTGAAAAATGATTAATTTCAAATTTGATTCCCTCCCCTGATTTTTCTAAAATTCTCAGCCCCTCCCTTAATTAATTTCTGGGTGTATCAATGATAGGTATTATTCATAAAAATTGAAGTACCAACATACCAGGCCACCACCTTTAACTGTAATACCTGTAATTATTTTATTAATTTATACTTTTCAACTGGATTTTACTTGGGGAAAGAAATAATTTTAGCGCGTACTTTAACGAAATAAGGTATAATGGTTTATGTAAGAATATTGATTGAAAAATCGGTAACCTCAGGGGCGTCAGGGGTTTTTTATAGCTTCCTCCCGCTACCAAAAATTTAAAGACAAAATCTGCTCATGTTTCGTCTAATTACAATTTGCATCCAATTTCCATTTCAACGTCTAATAAGGACTTCCAATAGCCCAATATTTTCTCCACACATTTTGTCCGGCATTTTCAAGAATCTCGTATTTTTTCAGAATTGTTCTTTAGCCACCCCTCCCCACTTCACAGACAGAAGAAAATTTTTCAAAATCAATTTCTATGATGTTGCACATTTGCTTCATTTGGTGAATAATAGTAGATATATGTAGAAAAATGAATTGAATGCTTACATTAAATTATTAAATTGAAAAAAATCTTAGAAACCGGGAGGGAGGGGACAGAATGAATCGCGCATTCGATTCATCACAGAAATTCCCAGCTTCTAACTTGTAGAGTTCAACTTTCAACTCACAGCCTTACAGGTCAAATTCAACTGACAAAACTATTCCAACTTGAGAATTTACTATGAATATCATTTGCCAAGGAATTCTGAGTCAAATACTCTTCCTACATTTTAGTACCTATGATACGATTTTTACCTTAGTACTGTACCTAGATTCAGTCATATATTCTGCGGAATTGATTAATAAGTAAGTATGTAAGTTTGGGTTATTATTTATTCATATAACTGTCATAAAAGATCCAATGGAAGAAGAATTGATTACATCTATCCTGCTGGCTTTGAAAAAGATGAGATTAGGTACTATGCGTATGGCACTGTTGCCTGGTCTGACATTGTCCATTTTAAAACCATTCAACCCAAATTGAAAAATCTTTCAATATTTTTTGCACGTACCTCTTATATTTTTTTAAACAGAAATATATCATAGAACACACATCAAGCTAAATGAAAACTTCTTCAAAAGTTTTGAAAATTGGAGTAAACCTTGAGTAAAAAACATTGAAAAATAAAAGTGGCTGAAGAAAACAGATGTTAGAATATGGAAGCTCCTTTGGAAAAATGATTCGCAACTGTCAAAGACCTCAACTCTCACATGCATGTACCCACTTCAATAGTCCAGTTGATCGACAAATGGCGCACCAAGAGGTAACTTTTTTTTTCAATCAATAATATTCAACAGTGGCGTAGGAAAGTGGGATACAAGGGGTACATTGTACCCCCCCCCAAATCCGGACGGGGGTACAAAGTATCATGAGATAAACTTTTCAAAGCATTAAAATGTGGGAAAAAATGATTTTTTGGGCAATAAAAACTCAATTTTTTCAAAGCTTTGCCCTCGCTTCGCTCGGGCATATACAAAATTACAATTATATGAATTATTTGAGACGACAGAGCCCAAAAATGCTTCTTTTTGCCCCCTCCCCTGGAAATCCTTCCGGTATTTGAAGTCTTGGTACTCATTTTGTACCCTCCCAAAAAAAAAGCTTCCTACGCCACTGATATTCAACACCTGTGTACAACTGCACAGTTGTGAATTTTGAGAAACTTGCTGAAAAACATGGGTAGGTATTTTACATTCAGTTTCTCAAATTCATGAACTCGGCTTTATGATAAACTTTCGGTATCATGTACAATGTACATCATCATACATATTTTGCGCTCCACATCATGCGTATGTTATGAATACTATACGTTTTCTTAAACCAGAGACGTACCGATAGGGAGAGGGAATTATCTTGAGAATTTTCAGCATTCAGTTGGGAAAAACTATTTTGACACCAGTTGGAAAAATTTACCATTTTGAGTCCAGAGTTGCGTAAATTTACAACTCTGATACCAAAGTTGGGCAAATCTATTTTGTATCTACTCATATTTTCCCAAGTAGAAAAAATATGAAACAAAAATGATGTATTTTCCCGATTTAGGAAAATTTACTACCTATTAATACTAAGTACGCATAATACGTTTTTCCAATTTTGGAGATTTTCATATATTTCCGCCCGTATAGAAAAAAACTAATGGTGATTAATGGTGGCGAAAAAACCATTAGTTTTTAGTGGTAAAACTATTAGTAACGATTAATCACCATTAGTTTTTAGTGGTAAAACTAATGGTGATTAATCGTTACTAATAGTTTTACCACTAAAAACTAATGGTTTTTTCGCCACCATTAATCACCATTAGTTTTTTTCTATACGGGCGACTTGGGAAAATTTTTCATTTTAACACATACTACCATAATATACGAATTATACTCGTAAAATTTTTCCAAATCATGAAAGTTGAACATTAATTTTTTTATCAAGAAGAAGCAGAATTGTACGTAAATGATAAATTTTCCAGCAAAAATTTCATCATTTTTCTTGTACTTTCATTTTTGTAAGTTGGGAAAATTGAACATTTTGACGTTTCGATGGTTTTATTTCAAAATACAAAAAAATTAATAAATTTTTTCAAAAATTTGGGCCTCCCTGCACTTAGCTGTATTGTATTTTTTTTTTTAGTTGAAAAATAATTCAAAGCTTTCAAACCTATAAAATGTTTGAAAATCAATTTTTTTCAAAAGCTTTAGTCTCGTTGCGCTTGGCCTTATCGTATTTTCCCTCATACGTAATGATAAATTTTAAGTACAAATGACCTGTTTTTTTATTCAACTTTATCAATCACAAACAAACTTCTAAAGTTTTGTAAATTAGGGTTAACCTTGGGTAAAAAATATCTAACTTCTTTTATTTTCTGTATTGGCTTCAGTGAAAGAAGAAGTCATGAAGCTCTCTGCATGTAAAAATGATTTACCTACAATTTTTAAAAACCTCAATTCTTTCATGCGAGTACTTCTTCTCCACTTACCATTATAGTCCACTCTTCAAATCGAGCCCGGTCAGTCAATGGACCAACATAAAGAATCTTCAACTCTATTTATGTATTTTGGCAAATGGAATTATCTAGTCATACCTTGATAACTAACAAGGACTATTTAGCATGAGTAAGTAATTTTTTATATTCAACGTTATTTGTAAAATGCTGGGAAAATGACATTGTTTTCAATTTTCAAAACCCTGTTTGTAGCTACATAATTTCACTGATCATCCGAATAATTTATCAGACATGCACAACCATTCGAAAGAACCGTCGTTGAAACAACAACCGAGTGGCTCATTCCCAAAGGTATTTCAAATGTAATTGAAAATTGAGCCGGAGAATTTTCATCAAAATTTCCACAACAAGATTAAAAAAATTATGCATAATTGTTTGCGCTCACTTTGGATCATGAAATTGTACAGGTACACACAATTTTAGGTAATTAGGTAATTGCTTTAAAATTTTTTGCATAAAGTAAAATTTCCTATACATTCAAATTCTCTGAGCATATAGTAAGTTGAACAAAAATGCTGGTCCGTTTTTTTTTTTAAATAATGATACCTCTGTAAGACATTTGTTCCATGTTTTAATACTTTTGTTATGGGTAAACTTGGCCTACTCGCCTTCTCCTTAGGTTACGTGGCTGCACTGTATGGTGCGACGTAAAACATAGTCCCGAGCCGGTACTTGGAACCCAGGTACCGAAGTTAGATTCAGTCTGTACGTAAATGTGCCGGTGATAGTTCTGCCACGGTTACGATAGGTAAAAGAGGCGTAACCGAAACCCCGAGTTAAAGTGCTTCGTTCTGTTAATTTGTCATTTCGTGGTGAAATTAGATTCTAATTTCACCCATGTGTTAATTTCGTAAATTTGTTCAATATTTTGTGTCAATACAAGCAATCGTCCCACGATTAATGTGTTTTATTTCGTGAACTATTCGGACTAAAGTGTTGCTTAAGATAGAGGCTAGCTACCTTCTTATCTTAACATTGGCGCCCCGGACGTGTGGTTTAAAAGCAGATTGATCACCTGCATCTGAACCTTTCCACCCTAGGATTTCGTATCCGTAAGTTTTTTTATTACTTTTTTAGCAAATAAAGTAAATTTTCGAGGTATTGAAATAATACCTCGTGGCTTTACCCTAAGCCAGTTTCAGTTAATACTGAAACAAAACCTAGTGATTTTATTTTTAAGCTTTTTATTTTTTTATTGTGTGCGAATTTGAGTAGAGAATATTGACAATTTGCCAAGAATTTCTCCTCAATTCATCTAGTTTAGTATTTCGACTGACGCGATCGCATCAGCCGATATCGCAAATTAGACAGTGAATTCCACTGAATCTAATTATTATAGTGTCTATTTTGCTAATATATTTTGAATTGAGAATATCGCCAGGTTCCTGTCGAAAATTTCTCTTCAAAATAGCAAAAATTTTACTGGCTGTGTCAAATTCCGAACACGTTGACGCGAATCGCATCTCCGGATCGGAATAATAAATTCAGTGAAATTCACTAAATTGATTAATTTGTCAATTAATTCGAGTTGAGAATATCGTCAGAACTCTGACGAAAATTTCTCCTTGAATTTGGCAAATTTAGCCTAAATTTGACTGCATTACATCGTTTTGGTGCGAATTGCATCATCCGATTTTTGTTTCAGCCAATCATAGAGCAGCATTCGAGCTCGTTGGTGAAACGAGCCGAGAACGTTGTCGGCGCGGTTGAAACGTAACCTACGCTTCCCCCGCACCATTAGACAGCACCCGCACAGTCCATCACGCCGCACCGGATTCCGTTGCAACGTTGACACTTCGTGCTGCAATAAACGGCTGTATTTTTACGCGCCTATTTCGCGCACCCTATTTAGAAATATTGACGCGGACAATTCGCCGCATCAATTTAATTTAATTATTACGCTAGAATTTACAGTGAGCAATTCGCCCACTGCATTATTTTCATCTATTGTAATAATAAATATTTCTGTACTGTGTCTTTTAATATCACGTTTTTCCAGTCGCGAATAATTAAATAAATTATTCTCCACTTAGAAAAGGTGATAAATTCGCTATCTAATATCGTCTTACTATCTGTCATTCTTATTCTTATTGATTTCAATAAAAATAAATCATGTCGAGTGACGAACTCGGAGCAAATGAAATCAGACAGATACCCGATACTGACGAGGTAACCGGACCAAGGTCATCGGCTACCAAGGCACGCGATTTAATTTCTAGGGTTGCAAATGCCAACCGAAGGCGACCACGCACTAGAAAACCAAAATCGCAAAACGGCAAACCGGAAAACGGGTTGGATTCGAATCAAGAATCAGAAACTGATTCTGATAACCAAACTCAAGCCCAATTTCCCGGTGAACCGAGTGCCGGATCAGCTACCCTGGGACAAAATTCCGGAAATCAGGGTAACGAAATACATAACCCCGATTCCCAAATTTTGAATCAACATACAGACGAAAATCTGACGACTGGATTCCCAGTATCAGATGATCGCGTGTGCGAAATACAGGGTAATGATCAAAACACATTAGGATCGACTCAGGGTACCTCCACACAGCAGGGAATTCCCCGCTGTGACACCCCCGCGGTGGTAACTATTGAGGACTCCCCAATAGGAGACACCGAAGGGGACGACGTTATACACCATAACGAACCCAAGCCGAATTCCGAGCTCGGTTACGAAGAGGCCACTGACTCCGATCCTAATGACCGGACTATGATACCGAACGATGATTCGAACCCAAGCCCTCAAATATCGGATATGTCAATTAAATCACAAGGGGCATCGGAAAACTCCGACGCCTCTGTCGATTCAAACAAGGGGCAAGGGGCATCGATACCATCGATAACCCAAACGCCCCCCGTAACCCAACCAGGAGTACCGATACCGGTATCTCCTTCGACCACCAGTAAGAGCTCAAGACGGAACCCATCGGAAAATTCCGATGGAACTTCCGGAGCTCAATTGGTCGTGGTGAGCGTACACGCCACCGAAAATAACTCGATTACGACGATGACGACCGTAGGTAGCGGAACGGTAGCGATACCCAGAACCACAAATGGGTACAACTACAGACACGTACACCCACCGCCACCCCTCCTACCACCGAATCCAACCTGCGTGCAAACTATTGAAAATATCAATAAATTGCAAAAATGGATCGAAAAGGAGCGAACGGCGGATCACCAGCGATTATGTCACATCGAACGAACGATGGAATCGCAAACGAAGAATTATCAAGATAATTCTGAACACATAATCCAAGCCAAACGCACGTTACGGGATCACCGTATCTTGATCGAAGGCAACGCCACAAACGCTCAGAAACTTGCCGAATTTGTTCAGCGAAATACTGAAAAAATAAACAAAGTCGAGCAAGAACAAAAAGCAGCCCTCGAAACTGTAAAACAGGAACACGGGGCACGCTTGAGCGAACTCGAAACCACAGTGGCCCAAAACCACGAAGAGTATGAGTATCGGTTGAACATAACCAAAACTGCGACACTCACGTTGGCCGAGAAACTCGAGGCTCTGGAATCAAACCAGGAACTCAATGACGAGTATCGGACCGCAAGGGGCAACTGTGGAGGTGGCTTTTACCGGAGAGACCGCCGTATGATGAAAACGGACCTCTCGATCAAGGCCTTCGAAAAGCGTAAAATTATCTTTGATCAATCGATGATTCGACACCCACACGAATTCATACGTCGATTCGAAGCCTACATTAAAGAGGTCGATATGACCGAACATCAAAAATGTGGCCTCGTCTTATCGCTGATAAGAGTCAATGATGATTGGGTGAACGAACGACTTGATAAAGATAATTACAAGGACCTACTCGAAGAATTCTATATCGAATTCTGGAGCACTGGTGAACAGGAAATGGCGCTTGCCACTTTCCAAAAATTAATCATCAGAGCTCCGCATAAACGGAGTATGGCGAACCAGTTCCTACAATGGCACCGCACCCTCGCACACATCCCGAATCTTGAAAATAAGCGTGTTATACAAATGACGTATAACAAAATGCCGAAATCAATGAAGGACCTATTCCCGAAGGAAACTCGAGTAAACTACGAGACCTTCATGAATAGATTATGGGAAGTCCAACGGGATCGCGAGGAAGTGGTAAACGATGCCATGTGCGAATGTCTGGACGAGGATAAAGATCGCGCTCGTTCGAACTCGTACACAAGGAATCAGTACGCCGAAAAGAAAAGGGACGTAAACCCGAGACCTTTTCAAAATATGGGTAAAAACACCCAGAAAAACTTTAAACAGACGAAAAAGAGTACGGGAAATCCGACGAAACAAACCACTCAAGAAGATAAGAAACCTATCTTCAAAAAAGTGAGTTTCCAGGATCAAAAACAAAAATCCGTACCCGTACAACAGGTCGACACGGAAGACGAAAGTCACTATTCCGAAAAGGAAGAACAACTTTCGGAATCGGACGCCGATTCAGGAGTGCCAACCTCGCTTGTAGATTCGACCCCCGTTCAATCGGAAACCGAACAGGTTTCGGAAAACGAGGAAAACTAGAGTCTGAAGGGCCACGCTCTAGTTACAATCTTGAGCCCAACTTCCTCGAAAAACATTTCGGAGAATACGAATTTATAGGAGATGGAATTCCACATTTCCTAAAACGACAAGCAGCGGACATGGGCCCGCTACCGTCATATTTAAAACACCAAATTTCGTTTCTCGATTTGTTAAAAGAGATCGAACATGTCGAATTCACAAAAACGAAGGCGATACTCGGCGCGGGTACGATGGAATTGAATTATTCCAAAAAACCATTCGAAGTACTCGACAAAGAACTCAGAGCAGTCGTTGATTGTCTCTGTAAAAAAGGATTTGAGGAAATTATTCTCATATTCCCGTTCGTAAAACCTCGCCTTAAAAACGAAAAGCCAGTGGGCAAATATCGGTACATACAATACAGAAGAATGTACTCTCGTCTGACACAAGACGACCGTATTTCTGTATGGCACGCACCGGCCCACTGCTACGTGGAAATCGAACATGTTAAAAATTTCATGGACAGATCGTATACCCGTCCAGCTGTGGACTCGAATTACAATCTTATCCCGAGAATGGATAAATTCCATTTCTCCGATACCATGAAAAAGTATTTCATCTCGAAAGCGACCTGTGCTGAAGTAGCCCAGGCCATGCTCGTCGAGAAACAGACACACGAGAAAAGTGCCAGGAAACGAACGAATTCTGGCGGACTGACGATTCGTCACGACGATAAAGATTTTTATCAGCCGGATCCGAACGGAAAAATAAGAGCGGAACGGCGAGTGAAACACGAGCAATTCTACTCTTTCCGACCGGAAAAGAAAATGGCTCCACCTGGCACCAAACAATCCGAAACGCCGCCTGATACAGACGACGAAGGATTCGATAAATCGCAAGAACGTCCAAAAGACGATCATCGCAGGCGAAAGGTGCACAACCCCTACTCGGAATCGAGTAGCTCGAGTTCGAGTGAGGATGAACGACCGCCCCCTCGCTATAAAATGAAAGCAATTGATCCGGAGGACGTAGACAAACTAACGGTGCGATTTGCGAAACGGAAAACCGTAAAACAACGGAACGCGTACAAAACCGCTGACGAAAAATCCCAAACGGAAATGTCCGAAGGATTCGTCACCGCGTACGAATCGGGCGCAGACGCTCGGATCGTTGATCCGATCGAAAATGCGAAAATATCTGTAAAAGATCTCGACCCGATAATCCGTGCGCAAATTGTCACCGAAGCCATCGAAGATCCCACCTGCATGGTCGAATTCGAAATTGGCGACAAAATGATGAAGGCCGTACAAATGGACACAGGGGCACTTCCGAACGTGATCTCGCATTCCTTGGTAGACAAGATAACGCGAGAGCACCCCCACCACATTATGTACGTGCCGCTGACACGAAAAGTCAAACTAAAATTAGCCGATGGCAAATTAGTTGACTCGATGCAGAATATCGTGTTAATTGCGATGCATTTTCTCGATATTCCGATGATTATGCCGTTCTATGTGCTAGAAACCACTGCGAACATCATCATTGTGGGTAGATTATCCATGAAGGTGTTGGGCATTGAGCTGAATCAGCAGCAAGGCTACGCATGGTGCAAACCGCACGGACGACCGCATAAAACAAAATTATATTTCATGCCAGCGGGCTCCTACGACGGAGCCGATATCCTGAAAGTGTCAGTGCCAAAGACGTACGAACATGAGACGATTCATGTTACGAAACAACGTACGCAAAAATTAAATTGGCTCCCCTTGGATCCAGAAGACAGAGATTTCGGTCCCGAACAATTTCGAGTGAAATTGCGAAAGGATCTAAACGAAGCGGTCCAAGGGGGACACATCACTCAGGCGGAAGCGGACGAAGCATACGATGAGCTCGTCACGTTTTCGGATTGCTTTAGTCGTTATCCAGGGCAATTCAATGGAAAAAACGATGACGGAAGTCCGCGAGAAGTGGATTTCAAATTCATTGAGAAAGAGGAGAAATGGGGCAAATGGAGAGGTGAGAAATATCGCCCCTCTAAAAAACTCAAACTCCTCATTCGAAAAACGATTAAAGTAATGTTGGCACTGAAAATAATTCGACCGTCAAAATCAAAGTACATCAACACGCTCGCGCCCGTGGTGAAAAAGAACGGGGAATTGAGATTGTGTCTGAATGCCGACGAACTGAACAAGTGGTTGGAACGAGTTCTCACTGAGCCTCGGAGTATCGAAACCATACTCAACGATGCAAAAGGAGAATGGTTCTGCACCCTTGATTTTGTCGCCGGATTCTGGCAATTAATCTTAAGCGCTCGTTCACGACAGTTCACCGCATTCCAGGTCGAAGGCCAGGTTTTCGAATTTAATCGAATGCCGTATGGCATAAAAATAGCGTCTGCAGAGTTCATTGAAGTAATGAATGACGTAATACCGCTCGACATGGAAGGCGTACAGACGTTTGTTGATGACATTTTGATTGCGGCAAAGACCTTCAAGCAGGTGAAAGAGCGCCTGATTAAGGTCTTAACACTACTACGACAGTATGGATTGAAACTCAATCCTACAAAAACCGATTTGTTCAAAAAAGAAACAAATCACCTCGGTTTCAAGCTGGCCAACGAAACGATCGGAAAACAGAGTGAGAAAATCCGTAAATTCACGGAATTCAAACAGAAACACACCAACAAAAAAGGCGAATTTGCCTTAACGAAGGTGAAACATGTTCAAACGTTGGTAGGACTCACTGGTTTATACCAGCGATTCATACCCAACTACCAACAGATACTCGCTCCGATCCACAAACTCGTTGTAGCCGGCAAAGAAACCTGCGTGTGGGGACCCGAACAAAAAGAGGCGTTCGAACAACTCGAAAAAGAATACGTCAAAGATTTTAAATTAAAACCTTTGAATCCAGAGTTGGACCTGTACCTGGACACCATGGTATCAGACGACGCCATGAATTCGGTTCTCTACCAAATTGTCGACGACCAAGAATGCGTAGTTATGTTTTCGAGCTACACATTCCGGCCTCATCAGAAGAATTATACGCTCCTGGACAAGGAAATGCAAACACTTGTGACGACTGTTCACAAAATGCAATCCTGGCTCCACGGATCGAAAATTCATGTACGTTCTGATTTGAAGCCGGTCGTAAAGAAATTCGAATCTATCGTTCAGACACACCGCAAAGCCGCGGGGTGGATAACTGAACTGAATAGTTTCGATCTCGAATATGACATCAAACCGTCAAGAAAATATCTCTACAAAATCAATGCGCCCGAGATCACCCTCTGCTCGATCGAGTTAGAACTCCGATCGTTGCAATGGACGAATCTCGAGCCGTATTGTGTCGAATTTGTCGGATCAATGACAGGAGATTTGATGGCAAATCTCGATGACATTGCATTGTTCCAAGAAGACGACGTCGCTTGTATTCGCATCAAAGAAATCCTCAACGGAAAACACGCTGAGAATTCGAAAGCGAAGGCCAAGCAAGATCGCCAAAAGAAAAAGTTCGCGCTCGTACCGGATAATCTGGGAAGAGACGTTCTCATGCGAACTTACGACAATGGAACAACAGTACCGGTACTACCCCGTGAATTATTTTTCGACACAGTCGACTATTTACACGATACGTACGGCCACCCTGGTGCGGCTAAGCTCGAATTAATTTTCAAACGCTTGTATTTCTATACAAACGCCATGAAATACATTCGATCGATCTGCAACCAGTGTATCGTATGTAAGGTTAATAAAAGCTACTCTCCCAGAAAGATACTTGAGTATGCTCAAGTAGAAGCGTATAGCATGGGAGACGTACTTTCCGTCGATCTGTTCGGTCCAGTTGGCCCCAAATCCGGAGTACGATATTTGATGGTAGCCAAGGACGTATTCACGGGGAGATGTTGGCTCCGACCAATTCCCAATATCAACAAAAAGACTGTTTGTAACTCGATGGAATCAGTTGTCAAAGACATAATGAGCCATCAAGTGAAAATAAACAAGATCTTAACCGACAACGGATCTCAGTTCACAAGCGATGCATGGAACCACATGCTATCATCTTATGGAATTGACGTCCGACACACTACAACGTATAATCCGCAGTCGTCGTTGGTTGAACGTACGATGCGTACAATCGGAGACAAGCTCAGGGTCAAAGTGAATGAACGATACAATCCGAGCGGAAATCACTACGGATGGCATCAATACATTCACGAAATCGAACTTGAGATAAATAACACTCCGACGCCATTCAACTTCACACCAAACGAGGCCTGGGGCATTCCGAACGAATTATCGAAAGATATTCCGACCGATACGAATGTATTCAATTTTCGACACGAGTTGAAAGTACTTCTCGAAACTCTAACGAAAAACGAACCGGCCTCGGTGACATCAGAATACCTGATGAAAAACAAGTTGAATTGGAACCCCGACGACCCGGATAAACCCGATGATTTTCTACACGACACTGATGGATACATCAGAGTCACAGCAGACGGAGCCTGTTCCCGCAACGGCGACACAAATGCCGTCGCAGGAATAGGGATATGTTTTTCGCCCGAATCGGACAAAAATGTATCTGAAAGAATTTCGATTAAGGAATTTCCTAACTCGAATAATCTCGCCGAAATCATCGCAATAAAGAAAGCCCTCGAAATTCTCGATTACAATAATATACGAAAAGTGAAAATGTTCACTGATTCGTTGTACGTCACAAACGCCATGAACGAGCATATCCAAACTTGGAAAGCCAATAATTGGAAAAATGCAAAACGTCATGACGTAGTCCATAAAGAACTCTTTTTGGAACTCGAAACGTGGATAAAAAAGTTTGAAAATTTCAAACTTTACCACGTAAAAGCACACGGTGACGATTACGCGAACTCGTACGCCGACCGCTTAGCTAAGAAAAGTGTATACACTTCCGAGCTAAGAAATATTAAAGTCGACGATATGAATCAGCGTGAAGTAATCGAGACATATATTCGAGAAAGACGCCAACAGCAACGTATACATAACGAATACTTGCACAATAAAAATAATCTCGACCCACCTTTCTTGCGCGAAGGAGATATGGTTTTGCTGACTGAGCATAAACAGTCGGCAGCACATTACGGTATTTCCGTAAAATTATTACCGAAAAAACTCGGACCGTATTTCATCGCCAAGAAAATGACTCATAATTGCTACAAAATAGTGGAATCACTGGACGACGACGTTGGAAAAACCGTCAACGTCAGACAAATTTCACTATTTCTTTCTGTTACTCAGCAAGAGGAACTCAAACAGGAAGCCTGTTTGCAATCACAGCTGAATAATCAGAAATTAGAAGATCGCATTTATGAGTATTTACATGCGCACGAAAAAATTGGAAAGGAAATTTCTCCTGCCCAATTTAAACGTCCGGTAAAAATAACTGCCGAAAAAATTGCGAGCGCAGCGGCTAAAAAACTTCACGACGAGCGAGCAGCCCGCCGAGCGAAGCAAAATGCTGACGCGGCGAAGAAAAAATCGGAAACTCCGATTAACACATCGCCAATGACGCTGCGGCCGCGAGAACCAAAGGAGAAAAAATTTACAACGACTTCGAAGAAGTTGAGTAAATTAAAAACTCCTGAGGAACTCAACAAACTCGCAGACAACATCAAAAAAGCGGTGGTAAAACCGAGTCGATATGAAAAAGTCGAGGAAGCCGCGAAAACTTACCTTTCGAATAGAAAAAAGCAAGTACCGCCGGCAACCCCGACTAACGACAAGGAAAAAACCACCCCGATACCGTCAGATGACGTCAAAAACGGTAAATCACCGCCAAACGTCATCAAAACAAAAAAATCACCAACGACTGACGTCACAGGTAAACTACCTGCGACTGACGTCACGAAACGTACACCGAAACCGTCGGTTGACGTCACAACGAAACCAACCGATGACGTCAGAACGACAGAACCGCAGGTTCGCCGAAGTACACGAAAGAAAAAGAAACCATTACAATTAGCAATGGTGAATTTTCTTTCGTACTCGGAAAAACAATACTTAGCAAAGTTGTACGACAGCGAGTCGGAAAGTGAAGACGAAATTTGAATTTTTTTAAATTGAATCAATTTGAGAAATTTCAAATTCGTCAACACATGTAACGCCGAACGGAATGGTAACACTGTTTTGTAGCACGCCGCACGACGCGCTCGCTTCAACCGAACTTGTTGCATCATTTTGTCTATGTTCGTCCGACTGTACGTATTGTTTTCTATAAAGTTTCGTGCCATGCGGTATTTTTTGATGAATTTTGTATGAACTATACAAAATTTAGTATTATTTCGTGTCACTCGACTGTTCCGTGTATATTTTATCGCGTTTTAAATGTAATTTCCGAAAAACTTTCGTGAAATTAATCGTTTTCGCTATACCGATTTCCGTTACCACGTTATTTACCGATCAGATTATCCGTAAGTTATACAATATTATATAACATTACTATGCTCAGTTCTTATAAATGCATTGTACATATTAATGCGATTTCGGAAAACCATAATTCGATTAAAAAATACTGGTGCGATGTGGATCACATCGCACACGTGTTGAAAAGATTATTGAAGCAAGCTAGATTACACTACTCTGATTCAAAGTACGTGTACATTCGAATGTATTTCATTCGAGTGAGAAAAACACCAGACATTTTGATTCAAATGTCACCGGCAAAGCGAACCGCGACCATATGGTGTAAAATACACGGTATGGGAGCGGGAACCTTTCGCTGGAATTTTAAATGCTAGCTTCATAAAATTACAATTTCGAGGCTCAAATATTAATAACAACCACATAATGAATAATTATGTGAAGGTGGTGAGCCGAAATTCGAGAATTTCTTCGAATTTTCTAAATTAAATGACGCATTGGCGCCGTAAGATAAGGTTACCGAAATCGCAACCCATGTATTCGTGTTATGTGTGTGATTTGTATATATTTCGCTACCGCTGTGCTTATATTTTCCATCCATATCATAATATGTATATGTAATTTTGAAATTCGGTGCGTACTGTGTGAATTACACAGCTATACACCGAACGTAAATGCATTTTCGATATAGTACTCGTAGCGAATAGAAAACTGTGTACACTGGTATCAGTGACGTCGTAGTTTCCAAAACGATTCGTTTTGTGAAAATGCGATGGAATTTTCTTGTACTATGAATACCTACATGGGGCAAGAAAATACACAGCGACGTAGTATAGTTACGTTCGATTACGATGAAATATTGATATTTTCAATACAAATCGTAACCGAAGTAATTATATTCATATTCAAATCGCATAAATATATCGTGTACTCGGAAAAATAGCAACGTATAGATGAAATGAACAATTTCATACAAGAAAATCATTGCACGTTGATAAATTATCAACGTACGGTTGGTAAGCCTGGCAGCTGCGGAACCCAATGTTCCAGCGCACGCCGATCAAACAACGTTGCCGAGTACACGATTTGAATAGCAGCAACAACAACAACGCGTGTGCGCGTATGCACTGTATAATTCCATACGAACGATCATTCGTGCGTACGTTACGCTGTAGATTATTTTTGCATGTTGCTATCGCTTATCGCTTATTACCATCTGCTTTGTAGTTTGCACTCGGGAGACGGTCTGCGTAATACGCAGCCTATTCTTTTATTCTTCTTTCCCTTTCGATCTTGATTCAAAATTCAGACGTTTGATTTTCTTCGGTACCGTGTTTGATTGCAGTGTACCATGGACAACGAAAACGATTACGAACAGGAGAAAAAGGATTCGGTAAATTCTCCGAACCCCTCCTCTCCTGGTTCCCCATCGTTTGGATCCGAAGGTAGGGATTTCTCAATCGTCGATTCAGAAATTCCCAACCTAGAAGACGATATACTGCAGGTTCTAGACGAACATTTAAAAAACAAATTCGATGATATTACGTCGGAACCCGACGAAGTAACATCGAGTACAAATGTTGACGAATGGGAAACTATCCCAGACAAGGTGGTCACGGCGGACAGGTTGAATCAATCTGAAAAGCCGCCGTGTCCATTCACGGTACTTGAAACGGAATTTCTCTCGATTTTCGAAAATAAAAATGAAATTATAACACGACTGTATGTGTCACGTTTAGATGACAACTCCACAGAAGACCAAAAATATACGTGGGCTCCTGTGGGCACTAACGAAGAATTGCGATTTGCTGGTCCAGCAAATGAGAATGTTCGATACACGTACACCACGGAGGAACCCTCCGTGGCTGAAACGGTCATACTACAACCTCAGTACGACAACGTATCTGAACCCGATTGCGAAATGCCGCTAATCGGGAACATTTCCGTCGTAGTGGGAGATGATATTGAACCAATATCACCAAAAAATTGCGAAAAAAGTGCACAGGAACCCACGTATCATCACGAATGGTCGTCAGACGAAGAGTGCACTCCCGAGTGCCATGTCATTCGCCAATTTATTCGACCTCCGGTGCCGGAATATCCGGGACCGGAAATCGAGGCCACAATTGTATATCTGTACCCTAATAGAGATGTACTCCATGTTTCACAGGACATGGCCCAAGTTCCGGTGTACTTGTGCAGCTTTTGCTGCCAAAACATGGCCGCTCACGTGGACCCCACGTCGAGCGCAACGGATCCGCCGCCGCCTATCCACTTCGGACTTAGTTGCATGCACCCCTACCACGGACATTGCGCGAGAAGCGCAATGGATATCGAACACCGTCAGCGGGTGCAGCAGCCGGATCTTCGGCCGGCATCGTACTACCGCCAGGGCCACTTTCACTGCCGAATCTGCGGTGAACTGATCCACGTCGATTCGATGAGAATTTCCCATCCAATCGCCGGGTGGCAGCGCCTAAACGCGGAAATTACGTCAATGGAACGGAGATTCTCCGAACCTACGACGCCAACCAACTCACAAGCCAACGCCAACGTTGCTGGAACCCAGCAACAAGACGCTGACGATGAATTAGTTACCGCGCTGGCATCGTCGAACCCAAATTTTAGCATTGTACAATTCCGAGTAGCGAGAAACCAGAGCGCTGAGGCAGCGGCTAGGTACATTAATTCGATTTTGAATGCTACGAATGACGACGCAGCTGGACCCTCTGCGGAAACCGCAGCCGGATCTTCAGCCGGACCGTCTGCAGGAACTTCAGCCGGCACTTCGGCGGGAACCGCCGGAAGCTACGCCGAAGCCGCGAAAAAGTCGACGAAATACGCCGATTTTTACAAAAAATCGAACAAGAAATCGTCATCAAAGTACCCGAAAGGCAACGAGAATTCCTCGAAGCCGAAACAATATGTTACCGAGGCGGAAATGAAGAAAGCTATCGACCAGGCTTTAATGCGAACGGCACAGAAGGCGCCGAAGAAAATAAATTGGAGGATGCCCGGGGAATCCCCGTTGCGTCACTCGGACACTGCTGGATCAGCAGTTCCGGACCCAATTCGAAAAGACGCCGAATTTACAAAAAACAAGCCGACGTATTCACAAAAGGCCAAACTGCCAAAGGTCGACCTCCCGCGGAAGCCGCCGGGAGTGTTAGGAGCTCCGCAGCCGATGAATCGTCCGACTGCAAACGTTGCAAACGCGCCGGGAATACCGGAACGTCCAGCCATCCGCTCTCCCTACTACAATTTTACATTAACTCAGCAGCAAAAGGATTGGATTCGGAGGTTCCCGGACTACATTCCGGCACCGCCGAACCCCAGCCACAATTCGAACCGGGACTCCCTGTTCCACGTGTGGTTTACGGTCCGGTGCCGCGGCACTATGGTCCGCTACTCCCAACACTCCAAACAGTCGCTGAGATGCCAGTAGCCGTATTCGGCACGGACCCCGTGCTCACAACCGCAACATGGGTGTGGATGGGGGACGGCTTCATCTACCTCATGTTGCAAGCGATGATCAAACGGCGCCAGGCGGAATTCAGGAATCCGTATTGGTACGGCAGTGAAATGTATATTATTAATATACATCAGCCGATCCACACGTCGCAAACCTGCCCACCGAGAGTAATTCTCTCGGCGGGAGGAAGCGATACTCGTGACATATTCAATCAGCCACAATATCTTCGAGAAGCTCTCGATGAAATGAGGTATCTTATCGAAATGATGCGTCGCTACGGCCTCCAGGAATTGATTGTTGTTCTTCTCCCCGAAAAAGGTAATTTACCTGAAGCGAGGAAAGAATTCAACAACGAAATTCGAAGTTGGATCAACTTTGAACCGAATTGGTCGTTTACTATCGTAGACTTTAACCAATTTCCTGGACTCCCGGAGCCGGAGGTAACCGCACAAGCAGCGACGTACCCGATGTCGTATACTAAAACGATGTACAAAATGATGACACGCATCATTACCGATCGAGAGCGACCAGATTACGTTACCGGCGACAGACCGCTTCACATTGGACCTCCAATGTGGCCGGTCCCAACACCCGAAAATGAGAACCTGGTGAATAATCAGGTACCTCAAATCGGAGCCGCGCAACGCCGACCAATCTCGCCTCAAGGGCCAGTATCGAAAGGCGAACAGTTCGCCGATGCTGACGTAGAGATGCCGGTAAATAATCGTGCATCCACATCAACCGCCGCAGAAATCGATCAGGTTCAACAACCCGAAGTGGAAATACCACGACAGGAAGTTGACACATCGACTACCGAAAATGAATCGGCGATGCAAGAACTGGCACCGGAACAAACCGAATCTACGGCCGAAATGACCGTAGACACCACGAATACGTCGCTGGAATCCAACGACATCGAAATGTCCAACCAGCAACCATCGCAGCCGACTGGAAACCAGCCGGAACCGATGGAACCGCCGGAGATTCCGGCACCAGAATTTATGGAGACTGTGCCAGGCGATGAGCCTAAAAAACCGAACGACGACGATACGATGGGCGATTCGTGCTGATGAATTATCAAAACGAAAAACCAATCATCGTATCAAACCGTCCAAACTCCGAATTCGTCGAAAAAAGTAATACGTCATAATCAGGTAATACAAATTTCACATTACTTTCGAATAATATTTTAGAAATTCTAAAATACATGTACCTAATATTGCATTTTTCCAACAGCAATAAAAAATACGCATTGATCAATGAATCAATCGAGTAAAAATTCGACTACGAATAGGAATTTCCTATTCGATCGAATACATTAATTTCATTTTCCATCATGAATGAGTATTTCTCATTCATTTATATCGTATTCATTTTCTTGCATATTTTTTTTTTCATTCTATGTAATGTATTATATTCGTGTATACCTGTAAATATGCATACTTTGTATTACTTATACCCGATTACGTCACCATCTCCGTAAATTCTACGTCGAGAAAAAGCCACGGATTTGTCTATTCGTCGAATCGTCGAGGAAATTCCCGGAGTCGTCGAAAAGAGCGCTGCTCTCTGTAAATAATTTTAGTTTTAAGATTGCACTAGTATATAAGTACTCGTAAAAATCAGTGAGCATTATCAACACTCACTATTTTTGAAAATTTTTTTTATTTTTTTTTATTATTATTTTTATGATTTTATTCGTTTTTCTGAGCGAGAAGATACGCTCAAAGTCATATTTTCTATTTTTATTATTCTTTTTATGTGTTCATTTGTGTTCGACGTAAATAGATGTGGAATCCACACCTATTGAAAAAATAATTTTGTTCCTTTTATGTGTTTAAGCAGCTTTTATTTTTCTTTTTTTTACCTTTGCTGCAATATTTTTATTTTTGTGTTTTTCGACATTTACTTCGTATCGAAGTGTATTTTTTTTATTTTTTTTTGAATTTTTGATATTTACTTGTTGATGCGCTGCATCGTTTATATTTGCATTTTCGTTTGATTGTCTAGTTTTAAGAATTTTGATTTTTTTGTGGGTTCTCCTATTTTGATTTTTGTTATATATTATTATTGACACTTTTTATATTTGCTTGTCTCGCATGGTGGGATTGGGTCTAATTCGCGCCGCGAAATGGCATTTTAACAGAATATTTTCGCTTTTGGACCTCCCAACGTGCATCGAATCAGTGAATCACTGATTCGTGCACTGTTGGCTCAAAATTTTAAATTTCAAAGCACATGTGTCTAAAGTAACGTAATTTCTTTCTTTTGATTTATTTTTGTTAAAAAAAAAAAAAAAAACGCCTATAAAAGTCGATCAATTTCCAGTAAGGAATAATTTCGTTTTAAAAGATCGACCAACCGTGTGCTAGCTATCCGTTACGCAACGTACTGAATCGGTGCTCAGCGAACCTACTTCTTGTAGAATTCGATGTTCGCTAGTAACGGATGGTAATCATAAGATAGTCCATCTTTACCTTAGTTAGGGACCTATATTTCACTCAAGATGATGAATCATCATCTTGAAAGCCTGCTGGTGTTCGAAATAGGTATTTTCATCTACCTACTTGGGTAAATAGAGGAAAGTGAGGGAAAATGGTTCATTTTCCCAACACCTATACCTCAAGCACCCGTCTTGGGACTAGGTGACGTGCTCCATCCAGGGCGGCCACTACCCTAAGTCAAGGGCGAAGGGGCAGGGGTTGGGGGGTAGGTTCAGGTTGGCTCATAACGCTCGTCCTTCCCTTAAGTTAGCGGTCGGCTTGCCTTCCGTGAAGCTCGAGGGGGCAAGTGTTATGGGTAAACTTGGCCTACTCGCCTTCTCCTTAGGTTACGTGGCTGCACTGTATGGTGCGACGTAAAACATAGTCCCGAGCCGGTACTTGGAACCCAGGTACCGAAGTTAGATTCAGTCTGTACGTAAATGTGCCGGTGATAGTTCTGCCACGGTTACGATAGGTAAAAGAGGCGTAACCGAAACCCCGAGTTAAAGTGCTTCGTTCTGTTAATTTGTCATTTCGTGGTGAAATTAGATTCTAATTTCACCCATGTGTTAATTTCGTAAATTTGTTCAATATTTTGTGTCAATACAAGCAATCGTCCCACGATTAATGTGTTTTATTTCGTGAACTATTCGGACTAAAGTGTTGCTTAAGATAGAGGCTAGCTACCTTCTTATCTTAACACTTTGAAAATATAATTATGTATATCTTACAAGACTTGTAGGAGCCCATTTTGATACTTTGAACTTCGGCCACCAATGGAGAAAGAAGGGGGAAAGGGAGGTAATGAAACCTACTACTACTACTGATGAAATCTAATTGACGAAATTGGATTATAATTTTGGTGTAAATAAGACTTTTTTTTTCATATTTTAATACTTTGAAAAAATCTATCAGGTTCAATTTGCAGGATTCCATTTAATACCTTGAACCTTGGACGCCACCGGGAGGGAGGGAGTACAATATACCTCCCTTTCAATTTTCCAACGCCATTGATAGAATTCAAATATACATATAAGTAATGTTGGAAAAAAGTAAGAAATAAAAGAAAAAGAATTCTTTTAAGAAATGCTTTGCTGTCTGAGTTAAAATCAGACCTTAATTTTGAAAAATATTCTCAATTTTTAAAGAAATTTAGAAATATTCGGACCTGAGCGAAGCCAGGAAGAAAAACTGGAAAATTACTCATAATGAATTATCATGTAAAGCTCAACTTTCAACATACAGGTCGAATTCAAATTTCAATCTGTATTTTTCTTGTGATTTCATGCATGATTGGTCACTAATCAGTTAATTCCTACACCAGCTATTGTCTCGGAAAGAAATGTTCCGAAAATGAGATTAAAAGCTCAAATATTCCTATGAATAGAATGGCACCAAAAATTATTCAGCTCCTCACTAAATGAATGAACACCTACACTGTGATAGTTTAAACCAGATTTGTTCATTTTAACCGGAGAAACTGAGCCCGAAAAAAGGCTTCAACAAGTAACTAAAAATTGAAACAGCTGTAAGTACATATGAGGACACCGGGATTGTAATAAAAAATTTCGTGCTTCCAGCTTCATCGGCTAGTTTTTAATTTCAACTCTAGGGCAGATTGGCCCATATTATCTGCAATGTCGTTACGCTAAACAAATTAAACAATGCATTAAATGCTTTCAACCAATAATAGACATTCTATGTCGAGTAATTACTCATCTAACGTAAGCACGTGCTGACAAGCCTGGAGGATATCTCAAACTTCATTAAAGGCTGTAAGATCGACATTACCACTCTGTAAGACATTTTTTTCATTTTAATACTGAAAATCTATCAGATATAATTTGCGGTATTTCATTTGATACTTTGAACCAACTTTGAACCTAGGACGCCAATGGGAGAAGGGGGTACAACATACCTACCCTTTCCATTTTCCAACGCCACTGATAAAATCCAAATAATTCATATCGGAAAAAAAAACTGAGTTATTTATAACACCTTAGATTGCGAGAAAAAATATAATTTTATTTCTTTCTTAGAAACGGGGGGAAGGGGGAGGGTGTGAATCGAGCATCCGATACATTACAGATATGGGGGTATTCGGGATATCGGCACATTTTCATCTACCATTTTTCCTATTCCTCAGGAAAAAATTGAAAATATTTTGGCGCAGAGAGCAACTTATGACCTCAAATATGAAATTTTTCCTGGTCCAATAGAAATTCTTCTTCTATTAAATTGTCATTTGGCATAAAAAGTTTTCAATTAATTACGCTAAATGAAATTTTTTGAAAAGTAGCTGAAATCCTGAATATGGTATTTTACACCGAAATAATTTATTTATTTTTTTTTAATGAAATAAGTAAGTAAGAAAAATTATAGAAAGCATTGAATTAAAAATTCGGAATCTACCATATTTTAAAATTATAATTATTTTAATGTTTGTCTACTTCACTGACCCCGAGAAAGATGAGAGTGATGTCATAAAACAACAATTTATGAAATTAACCCCGACTGCTGCCTGATCTGTTACTGTCTATTTTCAAACTATTCTATCCAACCTCTAATTGAATAAATGCCCATAATGTTTTCATTGCAAGCTACTTTTAATATTTTTAATCCATTTTATTTTTCTAACAAAAAAAATTATAATATACCATTCATTATGCTAGATGATAACTACAAAAGTTTTGAAAATTAAGGCTACCTTCGGGTAAAAAATAGTAAAAATTTGAAAGTGGCAATGTAGAAAAATATACGATTCCATATTTGTTTTCTTTTTTTTTGTTTTCATTGGCTTCAATGAAAACGGATGTTTTATATCCATGGAAGCTCCCTTGTAACAATTATTTACAATTTTCCATGATTCCAACTTTCATACGCATGAACTTCTACCCCAATTAAAATAATGGTCCACTCGTTTTCAACTGCACCATGATACAAATACCATTGATTATAGAAATACTACGTATAACAGATAGCAGGTCCTATTGTTTACTTTGGAAACGTTAAAATAGTACATGCATCTGAAATCTAGATGTAGCTAGCATTCAGTTTTAGGGCTGAAAATGCTAGATGCATCTGAGATCCAACATATTGTTCTGTTTTTAGTAAGTTAGAACCCTGGGGTGCGTTCACTTTGGGTTTGAAATAAGGTATTACCTTATTTCTAAGTTATAAACAAACTTTCATAAGGGCAAATTCATTCTTTTCAATTTTGATAATTTAATAATTACTGGCTGGGGATGGCAATTTTTCTCAACTTTACCCCACTAGAATGAATTAAACAAAATTTTCAAGCAGCATAATCCTGCAGTGGCCAATTAATTATGGTGCGAGGAAAAAATTATGGTTTGAACAAATCTTTCGGAAACGAAACAGTTACTGTCAGACCGATATATCATGACACTTTTTGCAGTGGTACCAGCAGGCAAAAAAAACTGCAGGGTTACTCAAATCAACAAAAAATTGACAAATAGGTGGCTGGTAAATAAGAATTTTGTTTTGATTTTTCAAAGAAAACAAATATTTTGATTGTTTATTTACTGAATAAATTTTTTCAAAAATTTAAGAATCCCTAAAATTTAGAACTTTTTGCTCATTGGTAACCCTGCAAAAAGTGTCATGATATAACGGTCTGACAGTAACAACGATCGACACCAGAAGGTTTTTTTATAAAACATTTGAGAAAACCTCGAGTATTGGACCCTCTTTTGCTTCCTTTGAGGACCGTTTTTGACCAAAGGAGGGGCCTCCCAAAAAATGCCTGTATAGCAAGTTGTAGAGAATTAAATTTGCTTTCAACAATGTGTCATTAGATTATCGATAAATTGGCCGAATTATTAAAAATGAAAAAAGTAGTCGAGTTTTCAAAATAATAATAGATTTTGACCAAAGTTTGCTTTTGGGAGGGGGGGGGGGCGAAAAATGTAAATTTTATAGAACAATAAACACAGGCTAAAGAAAAAAATTCAAAATTTTTTAAAAGGTGTCTAAAAGAAAATTTTACTGTGATTCGAATGACGCAAACCGCAGCCCCCTACCTCATTTAGAAAAAAAGTTAGCTGAAATTTTTCTAAATATTATGTTTAAAAATTTCATTTTTTTGAGATTTCCTCACCTCTACAACAAAAATGACCCTCACAAACACAAAAATTGTTGAGAATGAAATTTCCTATCTGGTGAAAGTAGTCAGAATGAACATTATTACTGGAGAAAATTGAGAGAAAAACCAAAAATTTCTTTTCTTTTTCTAATTACCTCCACTACCTGTTCAACTCAACTCGAAAATATCTTGAAAACTAAGCCTCTCACGTCAGAAAAAATCTGACCGCTCTTCAACCTCGTAGAAATTTTCATTCTCTACAATTTTTGTCTTGATCATACTTGTAGATACTTGAGAAATCAGATTTTTTTTCCATAAAATTTTGGAAAGTTGAGGCTGTAACTTTTTTACTAAATGAGGTAGAGGCCTGCCGTTTGCGCAATTCGATTCGCCGTAAAATTATTCCAAAATCATATACTTTTTAGAGCTTTTTTCCAATTTGAACCAAAATAATGGTTGTAAGGTTCAAGGGGAGGAGCTGGAGCAACTTTAATTTTGAAAAAGATTCTTGCTCAGTAATGAACATCTTTGAAAATGAATTTTTTTCCAATAGTTTACTTACAGAAAACAATTTGGAAGAAATCTCACTTCTTCTACTTTCTCTTCCCTTGCCTCATTGGTCACCTATTTCAGAAATGGATGGTTTTCTTCCAACAAATGAATCGAATTTCAGTTATTTCCTGACCTCCTCCCCCTCCTCACGAAGAGACTGAGAATTCATCGATAATGGTGTTTTCCGAGGAGTTGAACTTTTTGAAGTACAATTCAAAATTATTTTACCTTGATCAATATGAATTTGAAATAATTTCATAGGTAATTTTTTTGGTTTAAAACAGAATTATTTTTCAAATTTTTTCATTTAAAATTCATTTGGAATTCTTTTTAACTGAATTTTTTTTCTGCAAAAATTATTCACATTTGAAAAAAAATCCAGTCCTGCATCACTTTTCAATTCCAATTTTCTAAAACTTGAGTTTGGTATAAAATATTGTTCTTTTAACTTTTCTTTTTTTTTTTTTTTTGCAAAAATTCGATCAATTTTTTCTAACAAAAAAAAACAATTTGAAAAAGATTCAAACTATTAAAAATAATTTTTACCCACAAATTCCAGAAAAAAATATTTTTAAAATTTTTACTTTTCGTCTTTTCTACCCTTATTTAAAAATCCATGTTGGCAGAGACCAAAAATTATAAAATTGTTAATTTTTTCAATTTTGATTTTAATGGGACCTTAAACTCCAAATCTCCTTCTGTGAACATTGTCATTTTTCCCTGTAAATTCATTTTCCAGAATAAATAAGTTTTGATATTTTTGACAGCATATTTTGCAAAATAACCTTAGACAAAAAATCAATTTTTTCTGCATTTTGGTGGCGAAAACGTAATTAAAATTGATTTTTGAATCTGAACAGACCTGTGGTTGAATGATGAGGCATAAATTTTCAAAATTTAAGATTTAAGATGCAAAAAATAATGAAAATCAAATGAATACCTAGTTGTTTCGATTCAACTTACAAAGCAGGTCTTGAAAAAAGTAGTTTTTCAGTCATAGAAAAGAACTTAAATTTTTTATAAAGAAGAAAGAAATTATTTCAAAAATGAATGAAGCTGTGATCATTTTTTGTAGTTTCATTGGATCATATTAATTAAGTACATAGGTATTAATGAAATTGCGACTGTTTATTTTTTATTCCAGTTTATGAAAAGATGTAACATTTTTTTAATTTGCTTGCTCTTTTGATAAATTTTTCGATTTTACATATGTAATTATATGTATGTAGTTTGATTTTAACGTATTCACTTTTTGACTTTTACAAAAAACAAATAAAAAACGAAAACAAAAGTTTTCGAATGAAAGGACAGGAAAACAGCAAAACCAAAAAATTACCTGTTTTCCAAATTCTAATAATTTCCAAATGAATTATACCAATTTGAAATACCCCAATGATTCAATTTTGATATCAGTTGTACTACTGATTTTTTTTTTTTGACAAAAATCATACTCTGATTCATTCAGTTTGCTCATTTTTTCGATTTTCTTATTATTTTTTTTTTGAATTTTTGACATTGACTTTCAGAAAAATTTTGCAATGAAAACGTCATTATTTTATTAAAAACGAACAGATCAAAAACGAAAACTGAAACTTTTTCACTGAAAGTTTTTCGTTTTTCCTAACCCGTTTAAAATTTTGCACTCCATATTCCGACATCGATGGTTACTTGATTGTGTATCAATTACCAATAAGTAAAAGGAAACGGTAGGTCAATGTCCCATGCCATTGTCCATAACCTGCAGCAGGAGATGGAGGGTGGTTTTCTTGAACAAATGCTTGTTTGGTTTTCGTTTTATTTGAGAGTAAAAGGCTATCGAAGTAGTAGTGATTACACACACAAAAGCATAAAATATGTATATATAGTATTTCTATAATTAATGACAAATACAGGTATCGTAAGCTGAGGCTATGTAGCCAACAAACTTCCATCTTGAACATCCACAAATAATCCCTATTTATGTGGTTTGGTATGCTGGTGAGGTAATGTTTTTTTTTTTTTTTCAATTAACATTATTTTTGTAAAATTTCGTTTTTAATTTTTTAATAAATATAAGTATATCAAATGATTGATTTGGAAATGAATAAAAAAAAATTGATTGTATCAATAATAGTTGATAAGAATTGAAAAATTTCAAAATAATTTTTCCCAATAAACAAGAGAAAACTTTCCTCAACACACAGGAAATTCAGAACAAATGGAATTTTTAATCGATAAAATAATTCAATTCATCTATGTTTGTACCTATTTGCATCATTGTAAAATACTTTCAGTATGCAATAATAGGATCTATTCTTCTTGTTTTTGTAGCTGGTTTATTTTTTGGTAGGGGATATCAACGTCGATTAATACACAGACGTTATTCGCTTTTGTTTGGCTAAATTTAATTTCCCTAAGTGAAAAATAAATTGCATTGGAGAGTACCGTAAAGTTTCCTCCTTATTTCTACATTTCTTCAACTTGCGAACTCATTTTTTTGAGCTTTTTTGGTACAGTTTGAATATTAACAACACGACTGAGCGAAAACCCTAAAAATATGAATTGATTTTGCATCTTTCAACAAACTGAACTTGGAAATTTTTCATGAAACTTCAACTGCGACTGCGGATACATTCGTTATCAAGTGCTTGAGTCACTGAAAGAAAAAAACATTCCACGACCTCGTAAAGCTTACATTACCATTTGTGATTTACTTTTCGAACCATCACTCATTTTTATAAAATCGAAATAGGTAGATATGATATCTAAGTGAATACAAAATTCGTGTCCTCGTGTCTCATTTTTTCTTCCTATCGTGGTTAACAGAAAACCGCGGTTTATGAACCTTAGATAGCGCCAAGATACAGAATTCAATGCAGATTCCAATGGTTCATGAATTTCTTTTGCTCTTATGTACAATTATGATGCAGTTCGCTAGAGAAGGGTGATACGCTAATGATGGGACAAGGGGCGTCTTAATTTTTTCGAAAATAAGGTAGAGGGGCGTTGATAAATAAGCCAAATTAAATTTTCCATACAGGTATTCCGAACGAGTTTCAAAATACCTAAAATTTCAAAATAATGAAAAAACTATTTTAAAAAATGCACAAGTAAAGAGAGAAAAGTAAAAAGAAACATCAAGAACAATCTTCCTTATAACTTTTTCAAGTATATTAGCTTGGGAATCTGTTAGGTAAGGTAAGGTAAGGAATTATTTATGTTCAATTTAACACAACGCAATCAGAGCTAAACACAAAAATCAACTCAACACGCCTTGAAAAAAATAGGAAAAATTATGAGAATTTTATTCAAATTTTCAATGGTAAAATGCTGCTTTGATTTTTTTTTTTTGAAAAATCGAAATGCTTTTTCATAACTTTTATTCTTCGAATACATATTATCCATTTAAAAATGTTGAGCCTAATTTGAGGAATGAAAGGCTCAAAGCAAAGACTCAAAGAACTTCATATTTTCTTTATGACATCACGTCACTTCACAACTTCTTTACCTTTCTTTCGCTAGCAACAATTTTAAATCGAAATACAAATTCGAAAAATGATAATAAATCATTGACGAGCAATTTGCACCACGTTGAGAGAGCCATCATCGAAGTCAATAAATTCACATCATTTTAAACGTTCAGACTGCCTTTAAAATCCAAATCTACCCAACGTTTTACGAAATGGAAACTTAAAAAAGAACCGACAATGCGCCAAACAATTATTTCTCAAGAAAGAGTAAAGGAAAAAAGTGAAAAAAAGAAAATGCTTTTAAAAACGCGTAAATATTATTTCGGTTATTAAAATGTTCTTTCCATTTCATTTGCTCGATGTTACACTCCAGCAAATTCCATTAAATATACATTTTCACGAGGCGAAAGAAATTGAAATGTGGGTAAAGTCGAAAACTCGAATGCACAGACAACGCAAACGATTGCATTTAATCGATTCGTTGTTTTACTCAAGAGATGGGGATCCATTTATGAAATTTTCGACGCGATGGCGAGGATTTTATTACGTTGCAAATCTCGAAGAGTTGAAGAAGTCGCATTTCATGGGGTTGAAATGGCAGCACAGCGTAAATAAATAAAATAATTTGTTAAGTTGACAATTATAATTAGGTTTTATCTATTTTTCTATATTGATAAGTTGAGTGACGAGAAACGAAATTATAAGAAAATTCCTCCAAAGTTGATGCTTTAGTGATAGTAGATATTTGCCTAGGGTGAGTTGATGAAAATCTTCTCATGAGAATTTAATTTATTTTTAAAATTATAGGCGGCTTCATTTGACATTTTTACATTATTTTACAATTTAGAGAGACAGTGTTGCCAATATTAGGAATTTAAACCGCTTTTAAACTCAAACTGTGACTTACACATTTTAAAATTTGACTCTCAGGCCAAAGATATATACTTATAGGTACTTCATTCAACTATTCACACCAGAACATAGCCAAAATGATATAATAAAATGCACTTTGACTAGGTAAATGTGTTTTTTTAGTTGAAAAATTAAGAAATAAAGGAAAATTTACATACCTACATGACTTTTTGAGAGTAAAATCTATTAAGCGTAATTTCAGAGAAGATTCAAGAAACATGAAAAATTGTTTTTCTTTCTCAATTCTTCCAGCACAATTGTAGGTTTAAAAATATGCATCCGGTATTGATACTATCTACTTCCGGAAAAATTTGTCATTTTTGAAATGTCAGGTACCTATGGAGAGAAACCTTCATGTCGAAAATTTTTGTTGTTTTTGATGCCATGTAAAATTGCCTTCCACCCCATTTAGAAGAAAATGGTATCTCAACTGAGTAAAATAAACAGCTATGAAAACTTTTCAATCCTACATTCTACCAGACAACGCATTATGAATAAATTATCTCGAATTCAAGTTCAAGTCTACCGTAATGGGAGACGAATACTTCTCTTGAATCATTAAACGAATCAATGTCTGTATTGCACCATTGAAAATGGCACTTTACACGTAGGCGTAGGTTTTTTTTCTATCATCCCTATAGCTTCTTTTCGCGATCTATTTCGATAAAAATCTGACGTCTATAGAATGCATATGAGGCTTGGAGAACGACCTCGCGATGTAATATTTGCAGAGGGGTTTGAACGTGGGGAGAAATGGAAACCTAGCGAGGTGAAATGTTTAACGAGCAGAATTACAATGTGAAATGATACGGAAATGGTGAAGTGATAAGAAGCGGAGTTTCATTTGATTTTGTATCACCTGTTTACCAGTAAAATTGATAACTTTTTAGATGAGGCAAAAATAGAAGGAGTGGGAGGAGAAATCTCGTTTTTTTTTTCCATTTGCAAATGAATGAAATGTTTTTTCTACAATAAGAATTTCAAGAATAGGGTAAGATATCGTAATAGATATTTAAATCGATTCAATTTAAAATTTATTATCAAAACTGATCAATGATCGTTTACAAAATTTAAATAAGAAACCAAAATCTTAATTTTTCGTTGTCAGGTAAATTGCGACGATCCCTATGGTTTAATGTTGTTCGTAGGATTGGTAGGTAACGTGCCATTGATAGGGTGCAATATTGCTGCTCATAGTTGTTCTCTGTCTAAGAAAATCTTTTCATTTCTGGTGCTTTGCAGGGTTCATTTTTTTTTTGTAAAACTGTGAACCATGATATAAAAAACGAAGCTCGCGTTAAAGGTTTGAGTAAGGCTAGCAAGTACTAAATTTGAGTTTTTCGTTTTAGTTTTTATTTTTAAAATTTCCGTTTTCGTTTTTGTTTTTAATAAAATTATAACGTGTTCGTTTTTCTAAAACTTTTTTTTTATTTCTGATTATTTCTAAAGTAAAAATGTGATTTTTTGAAAGTTCAACTTGTTTCAAAGTCGGCAATTTTTTTATTTTCCTCGATTTAATTTTTTCGACAATTTTTGTTAAATATTTAGTAGGTAATATTTGTGATTTTTAAATTTTTCGTAAAGGGAAAGGAAACTTCAAAATTGGCTCACTTTTTCAGCGTTTTATGAGAGTATTTAAAGCTGGAGTGCAAAAAATAGCATTGGGTAACGTTTAAAACAATTAATTATTCCTAGTTTAAAAAAAAAAAAATCGATCATTTATTAATAAATCCAAATCAAGACAGAGAAAAGGAAAAAACGTATGTATTTCCCATATAAACAATGTAGATTTTAACCTGGAATCGAACAGTTGCGCTGCGCTTGGCCAAAAAACTAAGTTTTGGAAGTGCGCCTCCGTTGATGGTCGAATTCGTACAGAGTGACGCAGCGACGCTACTTGTCTTAGTCCATTTAATACATTGCTTTTAGCTCATTCAAGTTTTATAGTAAGTAAACATTAGATTCCATTCAAGTTTTCGAATTTCGAGCATGCTGTTAATATTATAACATCTCAACCAATAAGAATCAACTATTGGATTCGGATCCCAGAGCTGATCTCAAACAAGCCTTTGAAACTGCTTATTTTGGGGCCATCTGATGAATTTTTTCCAAATATTTATCTTACCACATTGACTTTTTCCTGCAATCTCGAGTGAAAATACTGTCATAAGTTATCAAGATAGACACTGGATCCAGCAATCAAATGTTGAACAGTGCGATTTCAGCAATACAGGAATGATAGTTAACCCACGTTAAATCCTCGAAATAATTTTACCAACCACATTCTGCATTTCAATTATGTAAATTCAATTATTAATTATGATTAAGATACTTCTGAATCAATTAAGAGATTTTATAAACATTACTTGGTTCAACTTATTCGATAAGAATTCTCAAATTGAATTCATAATTCAATTTTTTGGAAAAAAATATTTCAATATAAAAATTTTAATTTAAAAAACCTAGTAATCGAATAAAATTCATTTTTGGAAGAAAAGTTTTCCAATGTGTCAACTTCATTCAACAACGCCGATATCACAAAGGTATAGTCATCATTGAACACTTACTTCATTTTATTTTGCAGAATTAGAAAATGCGATTCTTTCCAAAATATTTTTATCGAGAATATAAACAATAGGATTATTATAGCCACCTTGTTGGCTACATATTTTATATTTGTTCAAATCAAAATCATCTTCCATACAAAAAAAAAACAATGTACTATATCTATCGCGTGTTAAAAAATTTGGTAAGATTAATTTCTCGTTTTCCGATTTTTAATTATTTTTATATTTAAAAATTAAAAATGGTTGAACAGCCGAAGCACGTCAACAAGTTGAAATAAATTTGAAAAATTGTCTTCGAGATTGAAATTGATTCAATTTTCATTTTATTCTGGACCTGAACTCAACACTCAACGATGCTGTGATCATTTTTCAAGAAGGTAGGCAAGTGCACGCAGGACTAAAAAATAAGTACTTACCAAATACAGGAGAGTGGGGTACTAATAACCGGGAGGTACTATGAACCAGTCCTTCTATTTTCCACCATAGTTCATTATTTGAGTTGATTTCAATTTCAGGTGTAAGGTAACACTGCTAGCAACGTTTTATCCAATTTTTGTGAAGTTTGGACGATGTTAACATAGAAATCCAAAAATTTTGAAAAAAAAAATCGAAAAGTAAAAATTTTTTTTCGAGTGGTTTTTTTTCTTGAACGCGAAAAAATTGGTCTAAAATTTTGAAAAAAATATCAATATAAATGGCAGAATTTCCTTTTCAAGTTACCGCAAGAACGAACCGCGTAAGTACCAAACTTTTGGAGTAATTTCAATTTCAATTTTTTGGCCTGAGGGGTACAGTGAATCGGAAAATCGGGGTACTTTGAACCACTGGGTATTTTATTCATTTTTGTTGGTTTTTAGGTGAATATGGTCCGCAATTACTAAAGATAGTCTGTCTTTAATAATTGCGGACCATATTCACCTAAAAAAAAACAACAAAAACAAATTTTAAATACGCATAAAAAAAATTTGTTTCAAAGTGCCCCACTTTGGTGATTCATTGTACCCCACTCGCTGAGAAAAAAAAACGAAAAAAATTAAAAGTTAGGTAGGACCTAAAAAGCTGAATTCTTCAACTACCTATTTCAAATATACATAAGGATGTATATAGATCACAATAAATGACTTTATTATGTATTGGTACACATTTTTTTGGATGGTTTGAAGTGCCCCACTACCTGGTTCAATGTACCCTCCCATTGGGGTACATTGAACCAAAATTTTGGCTGTAATGTTTGGAATTTTTCAAGTTCCATTCGTAGGCAAAATTAATTTAATCAGGGCATAGGAGTCGACTCCGGAGTCGGAGTCAAACTGACTCCAAATTGACTCCGACTTGACTCCGGAGTCAAGTCGGAGTCAAGAGTCAAGGTATGAAATTGACTCCGAAGTTAAGTCGGAGTCAAGAGTCAAGGTCTGAAATTGACTCCGGAGTCAAACCAGAGTCAGGAGTCAACTCTCTATTTTGACTCCGGAGTCAAGCCGGAGTCGGAGTCAATATAGAGTCAGTTTGACTCCGACTCCTATGGTTTGATCGCAATATTTAGGGCAAGGCATAAGAGTCTGAGTCAAACTGACTCCAAATTGACTCCGGAGTCAAGTCGGAGTCAAGAGTCAAGTCGGAGTCAGGAGTCAACTTTCCATCTTAACTCCGGAGTCAAGCTGGAGTCAGGAGTTAACTTTTTTGCTGTCTCCTATGCCCTAATTTCAATTTGTGCGAACACATTTTCAAGCCCACAGCGAACCTCCCTCAAGATATGCATTTTACAGAAAAAATTATTGATTGATGAAATTCGTCTCTATTTTCGACAAAAAACACATTAAAATATCATAGATAGAAATAGAAATTAAGAAATGTTTTCTTTTTTGATACCTATGAAAAATTTTCAAAAAACATAATCTTCCATGCAATTGGTATGTATAAAACAGTAGCGGCGCGTAAGTTTTTCAAGTAGTAATCGCATTTTGTTGTAAACCAGGCCATGGAATCGAAAAAATTAGAAATTAATTGAATCTGCATTCTGCAACCTCAGTTTATTTTAATCGTCTCAGTAACAGCTTCAAATTCAATAATAATTTTTCAAGGTTGAGTAAAGGTTGAAAAAAAAAATTGAAAAAATAAGCTGAAAAAGATTTTGAAAAAAAAAATGCTGATAAAAAAAATGTATAGAAATGAAGAAAATGGGAAAAGTTTTGAAAATAGTTGAAAAATAATAATATTACCTACGAATTGGAAAGATTTTGGAATAAAATATTTCAAAATTGGACAAATTCTGAAAAAAATAATTTCAATTTGGATGAAATATTGAGAAAATATTGTGTTAGGGGCATATTTATAAACGATCGATACTCAGGTATCTGAACAATTGAACATCAAACGAAAATCAGAACGCAATTACAAGAAGGGTCTTTGAATTTTATGATTTTTTGAACAGATTTATCAACAACGCAACGTAGTCGTGAATGATTTCATTATTTAAATTATACTAGAAACCTTTTTTTGGTGATTTTTTTCAGTGTAATCGGCGATTACAGCGATTACATTAAATAGCCGCCACTGGTATAAAAAATGATAAACTTTGTTAATTCTATCATTCAAATTATTATTCTTGCGGTTATATCTTCTGGATCGTCAAAATTTATTGAATAATATTGTCTCTCTGATTATACGTAGGTAGATGAATGTTTTATGTAAGGATTCATAGAAACGACTTGATACGAAAAAAAAAAAAAAACTTTCCCCAGTTAAACATGTTTTCTTATAGAAGGAAAAATACCATTTATTGATAAATGATTTTTTGTCAGAGAGGGAAAAATGATCAGATTATTTATAAGGATCAAATCAGTGGCAATACTCGAACGCGCGATAATTCAAAAAATAACCTGTATTTTCAAGTTATAGGTGAATTTTTCCAATGATTTTGAATGCAAATTATATAATTTGATCACAATGGCAAGTTAAAGTAGGTACCTAGTTAATTTTTTTTCTGTTCATGTTGTAGCATTAGGCACAGAATTATCTTGATTTTCAGTTTAAAAATTATTCAAATCACTGGAATGTTGTAGTTCCGCCAACGGTAGAAATATGGATAGGCCATTTAGAAACAGATATTATTGTTCTCGGATTCGAGGAAGGGTGTGGACAAGTTTAAGAGATTTATAGTGGATATGATTCAAGATATCGTTACTTTCCGTACTGGCATTCACAGGGTGTTTTATTACCAGGCTCTAATATCCTACTGAACCTGGAATCATTAGAATACGGCAATTTTGAGACGACATTATCTGGTGATAGAACTGGCAGACCTTTTATTTCTTTTTCAGAATTTTATTGGTTTAATTAAGTTTTTACAGAGCTTTCTCAGGCAAATTTAATTCATTTTTGTTTCTATTAATTTGTTTATATCGTCCAATCAATTAATATTAATTTTTTGGTTCACAGCTGATTCCTCTCTCCCGCTTCCTACAACAAGTTGATTATGACCGATTTTCCATTTATCAGCAGTCTCCATCAAAAATTGAATTTTCTCCACACTGACTCAGGAAAAAATAAGGTAGAGGCATCAGCTTTACTCCTAGTACATTTTACACGCTCTTCAACATTTCCATCCAGAATTACTTCTTTTTTTTTCTCATTTAGAATAAAAATTTCACAATTTTTTCAATTTTTTTCTTTAATTCTTACGATGTAGGTAAAGAAAGCGACAATTATTATCAAAATGAAACGTTTAGAATTTTTATTTAGATAAAAATGACTTTTTTAAATACATTTATTATTTACTCAGCATCCATTGAATAAAAATCACCATGACATGCGTAATACTTTTCAATACATAGGTATTGTATTTTTTATCCATCAAACATTTACCCGGATTGAATACCAATTTCCACAACATCGATGCCTTTTTTTTTCGGAGGAATACTCGAATGAATAAAATCCAACCGATAAAAAAAGCCAGCTTCCTATTTCTCGCAAAACATTCGGTTCATTTTGCTTTACGACATGTTCGTCCTCGAGCCAATGTAGAATAAATTTATTTGTAAGTAAATTACAAGTTTTCAAAATGCGGTTACACACTTTGTGCCGAAGTGTAAAGTAGATTTTTCCAAACAATAGTTCGGCAATTGTTTTTTTCTCTTCTTTACGCGGCGCGGTTAACACTTATATGCAGGTTTTCTTGCTCGACGTTTTTACTTTGATGAAATTTCTGAAAACTTTGATTGTTTATTCGAGTTGAAATTTCGTTGTAAATTTGGTAAATTTTTTTTCGGTTTAGATAAAACGCCAATATACGGGGATTGATTTTGAAGTGTTTTTCAAAACCGCAGTCGATTGTTTAAATTTTTCCTTTGTGAGTTTTATACAAAGCGAAAGATTAAGTGGTTTGGAGAATTTAGATTATTTTATGAGGTTTTTTTTTCGATGCTGTTTTAGGTTCATTGAAGAGTTAGAGTAATTATTACGATTTTAAAATAAATTAAACATGAAACATTAATTGAAATGAGGTGCGGGCTACATTTCAGAATTTGATGAATTTCTTTATTCACAAAAAATCATCAGATTTTTCGATAGTCAATTTACGGAACTGTCATTTTTTTAGGGAATTGGATCCGACTGTTTAACAGTTTTTACTTCTGATTATATTAGTGATAGATAAATATAAAATAAATTTGGAATTAAATTATTAATATTAATTATAAATAAATATATAATTAGTGTTATAAATATATTTATTATTGTTTTATTTATTAATAAATTATTTATAATAATTTCTTTATTGATTTTTTTTTAAAGAACTAAATAATTATTACAATTGTTTCATAAAGATCCAATGGTAGAAACTTTAATTGTAAGCAATCTTCTACCTATTTTACTGTATTCGTTTCAAACAAACTTCAACCTAGATCATCATTTATTTTTAATCAAAAATTTAAAAAAATCATCGACTGGACGATCATTCAACATTCAACAAAAAATATTTCACTTTTTCACAACCGCAAGCGCAGTTGTTCGCTTCATACACCTTTTTAAAAATTAAGTCACACGTAGAACGAAAATTTTCACGCCGAAGAGAAAAATAGAAAAAAGGAGACGAAAAGACAATACCGAGCCACCACGATAGACCGAATTTATTGGGTCGCTCAGAAATAGACAATTAATTACGAGAAAAGACGCTATGGGTAAGAAAGGATATATTAAACGTCCGAATGATTGATCTCAACAACTAGGATTTGTTGGTGTATCAGGCTGCATGTCTAACCGAACGACAGCTGTGATTCCCATTTTCAACTACACCAATCGTATACAGGGTGATCTTTTTTTCGTGTTTTCTTTAAAATATCCAGCTATTTAATTTTAAACATTCCTAATTCGAGTTATTTTGGGGTATTGGAAGTTTCATAAATACACTGAAAAAAAAAAAAATAATAATAAAATTTATACAAAAAAATAATAACATGTCCCAATTCTCAAAATAGGTAAAATTTATCATTTTTTTGAATAAAATTTATTCATTTTTTTTGACAAATTTTATCATTTTTTCTGATAATAAATATTATTTTTTAGAACAAATTTCACCTATTTTGTGAATTGAAACACGTTATTATTTTTTTGAATACATTTTATCATTTTTTTGAATACATTTTATTATTTTTTGATTAAAATTTATTATTTTGGTAAAATTTATCAATTTTTTTGATAAAATTTATCTTTTTTTTTGATAAACTTTATTATGTTTGGGGTAAAATGTATTCATTTTCGTAACTTCTGTTTTTTCCGTGTATAGTAATTGAAAAAAAAAGAGCCAAGGGATTTATTTTTCAAATAAAATGAAGGGAAAATAGGCAAGTAAATAAAAAAAATTCCTGAATATTTAACCAAAATCATTCCAATACAATACAAAATTCCAACTTGACCCCGCGAAAAAAATAATTCGATATTCGAATAACCTCATCCAATCATTAAATAACCCATATACCAAACCGAACACGCGAAATAATCCGCCAAAAATAGTAAACTGCTGCCAACCCACGAGGAAACATCGCATATGACACCTTTTTATCAAAATTTTCCACCGTATTTCTCATTTTTCAACCATAGCTCGGGTAAAAATATTTCGGAAATTCGCAGCTCGCATCGAGTTAATAAACCAGACTGCCGTGCGATAGAAGGGCACCGAGAAGCGAGAGAAAAAAAAAACATTAAAACGAAATCCATCGAAAAGTTAGTTATAAATGACGCGGTAAGTCCATCATCGAGTTTCAATGAAATTACGCACTTCCATCGTAAGCCTTTTTCCGCTTCGAAATCAAAAGAATCGCCGTTAGTCGATAAATTTTAACAAGGTAACATGTCAGACTTTTTTCCATTACGTGCCAGATACGATTAATTTTCTTCGAATTTCTTGTTCGTTTATCTTTCACACAAAGGCAAGCATTCTTTTCCCGTTTATTGGTCAAGTTAGTGTTGATTTTTTACACTTATTTTTTCCTGTATTTTTTTTTTCGCCTCGATTCTGTTCGCTGGTTTGCTTCCTTGCTCGAATTTCATTTTACCGAACTGTCGTCGCATGTCAGAAACATCGTTATTGAAGGTGTAAGCTTGTGAGGTGGTTTTCGGGGTAGTATTGGAAGGGTATTATGTTAGAGCGAGTATGGAAATGATTTTGAATGAAAAGGATTAATTATTGATTGATTGGTGGCTGCTGAGGAAATCTAGGACATTTTTAGAAGGGAAAGTGAGGGGTGAATGTGCCTAAGAAGATGGAAGATTGTTTAGAAAATCATTAAATTTCCGTATTTGTTTCATTTTCCAGTTTTCTAATTGGTCAAATGTATTTGGTATTAATTTTCCAATTGAAATACAGAGAATGGATTTGAATGCGGATTCAGTGAAAATAAAAATAATGAGTCATGGAACAATTTTTATCCCGAGTTTAGAGAGCATGGGATTTTAGTGGTGGGGTAAATAATATTCATCCTGGTCATGAATTTCAAATAAGATGCATCATTTAAAATGATATAGATAAGGTTGGTAGTAACAGTAGCGCAGTAATTTTCTCAACCAAGATTCTAAGATGAGTAAGTATTCTGTGTATTTTCCCAAAACCAAACAATTTTCTTCTGAAATGACGAAATTTTCACAGGATGAAACATATTTTCAAAAAATTGAACTAAGTCATCCTAAAATGAATTTTTTTCTAAATAAGATCTTTCTTCTGAAAATTAATTAGTTTTTTTTTTCAAAGAAATCCAAAATTTTAGAAAATTTCATTTTGAATAGATTGTTTTTCAAAAATAATACAATTTTTCTAGAATTGTATAGAATTTTCAAAACTCGGATATTTTATTCCCAAGGAGAATGTACTTAAGCATCTTTTCAAAATTGCGGCATTGTTCTAAAACTGACTAATGAGACACCTAGAGATGTGGGCCGCAACCATTTTGAAAATATTTCCGAGATTTTTTACTTTTTTTGAAGGGAAAACTACCGTTTCGCCGACGCGCCGCTGAGGTAAAAATCGGCGGCGGCGGCGGCGGCCAAAAACCAAGAAAAATTGGTGCCGGCGGCGTTTTTCGGCGGCGCACATCTCTAGAGACACCTTTCCCAAAAAATGATGCAGTTTCCTCACTAAATAGTTTTGTTCAAACTGAAATGATCTAAATGTGAAAAAAAAGAAGGGGACGGGAACGTTATAACGAATCCGAAAACGGAACCATGCGATGTTACCGTTCCGTTCTCAACCCTCGATGGGAATTCCTGAAGGAAGGAATTCAGGAGGAGAGTAAAAGGGAACTTTCTACCACCGGCAAGACGATCCCTCCGCCCTCCGTCAGCAAAACATCTACGTCGTCACACCTCACTCCCAGAATGTCTGATGTAAGTATTTATATGTACATAGATTACAATTATTAACCCTGCAATGCATGACCTTTTCTTTTTGGCTAAAAATCTTCTGACTTAAGACGATCTCTCCACCCTCCGTCAGCAAAGCATCTACGTCGTCACACCTCACTCCCAGAATGCCTATGTACACACGTACACAGTAGGGTGGGCCGAAAAAACAATTTTTTCGATTTTCAAAAACATACCCCGCAAAAGTTGTTGGCTGATGAGACTTGAAAAATAAAAAAAAAAAATTCAAAATCAATTCATTTTATATCTTCTGATCGCGCATTGGCATTGAAATTTTCAAAAATTGGCTGAAATGCAATATTTTCACAACTTTGAGAAAATTTTGAAAAAATTTGAAATTCATTTAAATTGGTTTTAGAGCTTATCTAGTGACTATTCAAACCAAAAAAACAGAATTTTTTGAACAAAAATCATGCTTTAAATCTTTTTAAAATTTCTGCTATTTCTTCGCATGAAATTATAAAACGTAGATTTCTTCAAAAAAAAGTGTTTTTCGGTCTATTTGGTCACTAGATAAGCTCTAAAATTGATTGTAATCAATTTTTAATTTTTTCCAAATTTTTAAAATTTCGAATTTTTGCCAATTTTTGAAAACTTTAACGCCAATGCGCGATCGGAAGATATGAATCGATTTTGAATTTTTTTTATTTTATTCTTCAAGTCTCATCACCCAACAACTTTTGCGGGGGGTATGTTCTTGAAAATTTTTATTTCCGCCCACCCTAGTACACAGTTTACAATTATTATTAACATATTTCAGCTTAGTGATTGAAATAAGTTCTTTGAACGTCTAATTAGACTAAGGTAGCTTATTGCGGATCCATTTTACATTTGAGGCAGTTCAATGTGAAGTGGCCTTCAACTCTGCACATGTCTGAAAATGGTGATCTGTGGTTGGGATATTAACTATGCAGTGAAAGAACTCCAATAATATAAAAGAAACTTGTTTTCAACTTTCTTTCTTTCTTTCTTTCTTTCTTTTTTTTTTTGAAATGACCGATTTTTAAGGAAAAAATAGTTTAGACGAGCGATATGGATCACTTAAATTCAAGTATTAAAAAAATTCAAACAATCGAGTAAGGATTAGAATTTAGTACTTTCCATCATATTGGACAGAAAACGTGCTTTGAACGACAGCCATGCGTTGAGATAGAATAGGTTGTATTAACGATTACTATAGTACCTAATATTTCATCTTTTTTTTTTTTTTCTAATCATACTTAGATATAACATTAAACTAAAGCACTCATCAACAATTAAATTTTTCATCTAATCGTAATATCTTTTCAAATTTTCATTCAAAACTGAAAAAACTTGAGAAAGAAACATTTGTAATTTTGAAAAACTTTCAAACTGATCAAACTTTTTTGGAAGAACTATGTAAAACTTCAAGATTATAAACTTGGAAAAAATTTTGAAATTGAAAAAACTTTGAAGGGGAACCAATGAAAAAAAATATGGATCGATACTATAGGAAATATCTATTTAATGTAAATAGTTTAATTTTAAAATCGATTTAAATGATTTCTACTCACTAAAATTTGACTAATATTTTACATTATTCTGACCCTGAACTTACTCATTCTCATACACCGAAATAAAAAAAACCGAAACTCAAAAAAACACCAATCAGATTCTGCAAAAAAAGGGTCATCGCATCTGAAAAATAATAATCTTTAGCTCGGCGAAAGTATATAACTCAGGTCAAATAGGTATATGGGTTAGGATCAGCAAAAATGCAAATGTATTTTCTTTTCGACCTTATACTTCTTCGATAATAAGACCTACTGTAAACGAGGACATTAATTTTAATTTTCTAAAGACCGTGGCTTAAAAATAAGTGGAAAGATTTATTAAGCAAATAAGTTTACGTTGAACGCTTCAATATGAAGAAATTTTCGCTTTACTGCGATAAAATTAAGGTAAGGGTTAGCAATTTGCATTAATCCTAGTATCTCGTTTATTTGTAGAATTTGCGCAAATTAACGTCAGCTTTTCTGAATATATTCATTAGCTTATGTAATATTATTTCCTAGATTAATACCGTACCGAGCAACAGGCTGTTTTCATTTTATGGTATTATTCGAAAATATAAATTTTAATTCTGCATTACTTTTGCGTGCGCTGCGATGGTTGAAATCCCGCACAGATAAATACGAAATAATGCATTATTAAATGGAAATTGTAGATAAAAGTCTCCGAGCAATTTAAAATCGTATACTGGACCTTTTACGTAGGTTTAGGTATATGAGATTTGGGAACGAGGTAATAGAGGAATAGAAAAGATCCTAGGATTACGATGAGGGCATACGAGAAAATTGTGTGTGACCTTTGTTAACGTATCACATTGCCCCTAAAAAAAACCATTCAAAAAAAAGTCTTGAAAAAATTGCATAATATAAGATCGACTGATCAATGAGCTAAATATGCTTTCATTCGATTACCTTCGAAAGAGTCAAATTTCACTAGAAAAAAATAAAAATAAATCATCACCAATTTATCTCAATCTTCTTCATTGGGGAAAAAATAAGAGAAAAACACGTCACAATCAAACGATACAAGTCTACTTCATACGCCACTCGTAGGAATGTTTCGTCCGATGTTATACTAAAATCAATAAGAATCCTTTGTGACATTTACGATTGAAATATATATCCTTATATTTTCCATTTTATTCGAACGAAGAAAAATATGCGCACAGGTTCATTATCGGAACGCCATGTATTTCCCGAAGGAGTACTTTAATAGCGCATATCTTATTTCGAAAGGTAAAAATTGCCTTCCTACGGTACCTCGCTCATTCCACCTTTGCGAAAATCTCTACTTTATTGCCGGACATCCGCGTTTATATTCCACCGCTAACCATCCTATTAAATTCTATAACTACCCGTTATTGGCACGAAAATGAACTTCGTTATGCCGAATGTTTCCCTTTTTTTTCTCACTGTCTGTTTTTTTTTTTTTTTTGAAAAAAATTACATCTTATTTCATTGTAGGTATGTATTTTTTTTCAACTCGTGTACCCTTGTGCATTGGGGTACTCTTCAAGTTGCAGGTAATTGCTCGTTAGGTATATGTTTCACAGAATGAGAAGGCAACAAAAGAACACGGCAATTTTAATACACGATTTCCATTCATTCGGAGAGGTAAGATGGACTTGAAATTTCGGTATATTCGATCAAGGTACAAATGTAAGCGATGTTGGAGCTAGCAACGTTTCTTTTGAAATTATCTATTTACAAACGCGACTAAATAATTAAATTTTGCGTTTTTTTGTCTTTTTTTCTAGTTTTTTTGGTAAACGATTTAAAATTTAATTTCTCAAAAATGCTTCGACCGATTAAATAAAAATTTTGGAGAGATATTGAGGAAGGCAGGAGGATTTTGCGATGAAAATCTCAACTAAATTGGTCGAGGTATTTGAGTTCTCTGTTTTAGAAAGCTTCAAAGCTCGTAAATTATATTTTTTGAATTTTTTTCACAACTTCGATCACGAATACCTCGAAATCCAAGCAGTAAGGTGCTTATGCTTACATAAGTACTTTTGCCAGTAAGAAAATCCAATTCTTGTCATTTCATAGACGGATATCTATGTTTCCGGAAGACACTCCATTCATCCAGAAAATCGACTCCACATCTACAAAGGCTGATTTTGAAACTTGAAATTTTATCAAGAAACTGAAGCTCAGAGACTCGGACTATTAAAGCTAAAAGTTACGCATTTACTTTGTTCAATTTCCCCTTCTTTCACTGGGCAATTTCCAACGGGCTCTATGATTGGATAATGATGTTTGTAACTACGTCATGTGTCGTAATCATACGAGATGGATTATTAATGTTTGTTCAAAATGAAGCAAGGGCGGAAACTTTCGTGTCGCGCATGTCGCAAGTGCGACATGCGAAATTTTTTAGCGACATGCCGAATTTTATAGGTGCACCCAAGGTGGAGGGCTCAGGAAGCTCGAGCCCCCTCTTAAGTTTGGAAAAAAGATTTTTTTATTGCAAAAAATATTTAAAAAGAGCATTTTTTTGCTTTTCAAACAGTATTTTTTCCAAATAAATTTTCACCCTCGCTTTGCTCGGGCAGTAGTTTAGTAAATAGTAATTTTGAATTGAAATTTGATAATTTTTTGACTAATTTTTCAGTCAAAAATCACCAATTCTTCAATAAATTCCTAATTTGTCGGAAAAAATTGATGATTTGTGATATGACTAATTTAAAATTTGACCCCCTCTCCCCTTTATTTTTATGATTAAAAATTTTGCGACATGCGGAAAAAATCTAAGTCTCCGCCTCTGAAATGAAGAATATAGTCCATTTTTATTTTTCTATCATTGAATTCGTCATTTATTGCAAAATTCGAAATTTTAACAATTGAAGAAGTCACATCGAAAAGGTAAAGGGAAAAATGGCGTTTTTGGAGAACACCGATTGAAGTTTTGGAATGTACCGACCTATTTCTATGTAACTAGATGTCGAGCTATAGAGAATGGAAATCACGGAATCATGCTTTACGGTACTTATTCCACGGATTCAACGTTGAAGCTGATGAATCTGAATGATATGCAGTATGAAGTTTTTAAGGAGAATGTTTCCTGCGGCACCATTGCAGCAGCTGCAGGTGTAGTTCTCTACACAGCACGAAAAAATTCAACAGATACAGTATTCAGGATTAAAGTCGACACAGGAAAAACACGCACAATTGTACAATTTGGTTAGTAAATCATAAAGACTAGGGAGCCTCGCCTCCTCAGGCGCTCCGCGGCCCCATCCACGACTCGCGCTGCTTAACAGGGATGTCTAGCCAATCACATTGGCCAGAGATAATGGCTAAAAGCAAAAAAAAAGTCATTCGCTAGAGCTAATGGCCATAGAGCGGATATTTATGAAATCACATATTTGTCTATGTTGAGTATGAAGCGACATATTCAAATTACTTCTACGTTTCACATCATTCTGAGTAAAATGAGCCATATTTTATTTTGCATATTTTACCCAAAAAAGCATAATTTTGCATATCCATTTAAAATTCACCGAACTTCACATAAAGTATAAATTGAGGAAAAAATTCAAGCATGATCGACTACATTTTACAGGCCAACGTACTCGATTTGGCGTCAATGCAGAAAGGCGAGATCCCTGCGTTTTGATTGGCGATAACGTGACGTCACTAACATGAATCACCAATCTAACGTAAGGCAGGAATCTCGCCTTTCTGCATTATTGCCAAATCGAGTATGTTGCCCAATTGACAAAATCTGAACGATTTTTAAAAAAAAATCTTTTACGAATCGCTTACTAAAAACAGGCGCAGGCGTGATTTTGAGACTTTTCTTTAACGAATCGTCAACATTTTCGTCACTAATTCGCCAGTTTTGTAGTAAGCGATTCGTAAACTAGGTACTCGCTAACGAATCGATAACGGTAGGATTAATGACTTCGCTAGCTATTCGTAAGTTGATTTCGCTAGAAATTCTCTAGCGAATCACCTAGATAAATCGGTAGTTTTTCTGCATGAAAAACCGTTGAATTTAAACACAAGTGTTCAAATTTAATGGTCATCTGTCTGGTACCTACACGACACACATCTCGGCACCAATTTTAAAATCAATGTATGAGAAAAAGGACCCAGGAGTCCTAAGAAGAAAATTTTACCCGAGTCGTTTTCTCATACACAGATTTTGGACTTGGTGCAGTTTTGAAAAGTATATTTATTCACTTGATCGAAACATTAAACCAAAATCAAACTCTGGGTGAGAGAACTCCCACACAGTGCTGATTTGATCACCGATCACCGGAAATGGTTGATCAGCAAAAACCCATATACTTAAGTTAAAAATAGACATGTGTTGAATTATTTGCGACCAATGCATACGTTATCTAACACACGAAACCCAAACCTTCAATCTATAGCCAAATTATCAGCCAACAGTTATAAAATGTAAAATTTTCAAAGACACATAACAATAAACAAAGAACGCGAAGAGCACGAACCATTCCACTCAGAGAAGACTAGAAAAACTGTTGAAGTTTAAATTTTTAAATGATAGATCCACAGGCATGATCGAACTCCCCCACTACTTTTTATTCTTTGTTTTTCTATAATTGTTTAAACGTGCATATCGCTAAAAAATCGCTAGCGAATCTTCAACCAAATAAAATTTTTTCATATTATTTTTCTAACGAACTTTATGATGTAGCGATTCGTTAACGATTCTTTGCATATTAAAATTAATTTTTTTTAAATCAAATTTCCAACGAATTCTGCATACGGGATTGTTAGCGATTCGTTAGCGATTCGTTGCTTAACAAAACATCTTAAAACATGCACCTAAGATTTTAAAAAATTTATTGCGTCATGTCTTTGTCTTACACTTCTCGTATGATAATCGTCAAGAAATCGAGAGTTCGCGAAGTTTTCGCTACTCCAGCTAACGAATCGTTAAGGAATTTGTCAGTTGGGTGGCTTGTAAAATGTAGTCGGTCATGATTCAAGTAAAGTAAGTAAGCTTCAAATTTTTTAACACAAATATTTTTCCCATCTGATACCACTGATCGCGGATTTTGTCAATTTATTTATGTACGTGGCATTGTAAAGTTTTCATCTCCAAATTATTATCTAAGATGAGTAGGTAAATTTTGAAACCCAATTTTTGAAACATGATTCAGAACACTTCAATTAAAATAAATGAAATACTTTCGCCATAAACCTTATACCAAAAAACACCACAATTTATTAAATTTTATGAATGAATTTAATTTATATGAATCGATGTTTTATTCAAATTTCAACTCTACGTTTGTGATCAATAATTGAGACAATTCAGGTCAATATTTACTGTGATTACCCAATCGTATTAATGAATTTTGTTGAATTTTTTTGTGTCTGTATATAGTTCAAGTTTGAGAATTCAATTTGAAAATTAATACATCATTTTATTTTTATTTATTAATAACTACAACAAGATGTTCAGCTGCATATTCACTTTCTTATTTCGAATCAGTAAAAATTTACTGAAAAATTACCAGAATTGTAGCATAAAAAAAATCAGTAAAATTCTTCATTTTCAGTGAATGTTAACTAATTATCCAAAGAATTTCACTGATTTTGCAGCAAAATTCAGATTTTTTACTGATTTTTCAACACATTTCGCTGCAATTCTTGACAGTTTTCCGTAATTTTCGATAATTTCACCGATTTTTAAAATGAAGTTAATTGATAATCTTGACGTTCGATTTCACCATTTTATGAAGTACTAAAAAACCATTATTTTCATACTTCAACGCTTCATTTTTAAAATGATTTCGAGTGAAACGTGTTAAAAAATGGCTCCTGGCACAGAGCTCCATGCAAGATTTCTCGAGGAAAAAGTTACCTCAAAATTTGTACACTTGGAGTAGATAAATCAGGAAGTTGTTATGTCATGGATAAAATTTAATTTGGTTCTCTTTTTCTTCCATCATAAAATTCTTGGGTACCACAAAGCGTGATATGAATGGCTGATCTCAAACCAAAACAAATCCAAGTAGGTAAAAACCCTAACTTCGTCAACATTTCTCTCATCATCACCATCTTTAAGAGGAGCAACCTCTCCTCTTTTAATTACATTGTAAGTGATATTTACATACTGCTTTTATCATGATTGGCAGCAGAACAGATCAGAACGAAATGAACAATATTCAAAACACTGCAAATTTCTCTAAAGAGACCTTTTTATAAAATGATGACCATGTTTTGTATGTTTTACGAACTTCTCATCTACTTCTCGAACCGAGTCTGCAAATTCGATCCATGTACCAAAAATTAGTCAGCTCACCCAAAATGTAACATGAACCTATAACCTATTTGCATTAATACATGGTAATAGACTCAAAAGTGAGGATGCAATTAGAAAGTAGCCATCTAATAATTCCTGCTCTCCGATTAGATAGGTTAATTTGCAATTTTTTTCTCAAATTATATTTTAATGAGTGAAAAATAACGTTCTCTGTACAATAGAGTACCTACTGAGAAAAACGATACATTCAAGAAAAAATAAATTACGAGATACCAATTGAAAATTAATAAGAATGTACGCCAAGAAGAAAATTGTTGAACAAGAAAAAATCGTTAGGGACCAAAAAACAGAGAAAAATTTAAAAGGTACAAGTTTGTATACCTAATTTAAATTATAGATGACCATTGTCACTAAATAGAAAAAAAAAGTCATTAATTCAATAATTTTAGAATATAGAAATTTAAGAATTTTCAAAATTATTTTTAGCCATTTTTCACATGGTTAATATGTAGTTATCATATATAAATCGTGGAGATCACAACCCTATGTAGGTAAATATGTATCTCAATTTTAATTTAGATATTGGTACACTAAGATCCAAATTAACGTTTATCTAACGTACCCAATAAAAGAGAACTACGTGACGGATGATGAAAATTTAAAATTATTGTACCTTTTATTTAATCTTCTATACCTAAATATTTCGACTGTGATCCATAATAATTTTATAGCTCGCAATTCACGACTAGATTTAGGCTTTTGAAGTCGTTATCAAGAGAATCTGAATCTCGTACTTTTTAAAAATCGAATGATGTAATTTTATGCATCGATCAATCATTATGAAAATTCAAAGAAACCTATATCTTTCATCAAAATTTACAATTATTTATACTTTCAACGCAGAATTCAAGTAGCTATTCCAATTTTGTATTCATAAAATGAAATAAATGAACAAAAGAAATGGAGGAAAATTTTAAAAATATTACGTATTTACGTTTGTAAGTATTTTTATTCATAAATATCCCCTTTCACCTCCAAATCAATGGGAAAAAAAATAAAAGAAACGAAAAATAACCACGGACCAAGACCAAAGCCCAACGAGATAATTTCCAGTTCATTGTACCGAGAAGTTAAGTACAAAATCTGGGTTAATTGAAAGAATTTTCAACTAGGCCAGTGTTATTTTTGCATCCTCGACTCGAAGCCCTAAAACAACTGAAATTAATCGTACAATGACACGAACCGCTGTAACACCCTTGTAAAAAAAAAAAACATCTCGCGCATATTTCCCATACTTTAATCCTCGTCTAAAATAAAAGAGTATGTAAGTACTTGAAATTCGTTTGCTTTTATCGATAAAACGCGTGCTCGGCATTTTCCTATAATTAGGCCACTTTCGTCAGCATCGAGTAATATGAAAAGATGCGATATTACCCTATAAATTTACCAACAATATCTATAGTACTCGCTTTGTGACGAGTTTCCAATAAAATTACCTATACATGCACGATTTTTCAAAAATTGAACAACTTTGGAGAAATGAAAATCGACAATTTTTTAAAAATACGATCACACAATTATTTTAAAAATTTACGCGGAAAATTTTATAAAACTGGCCGATATTGGAGGTCTGGATTAGTTTTCATAGAACTGCCATCAACAAAACAATTTTAGAAAATGCAAAGTCGCAAAATTATTATTGTAAGTATTTTTTTTGTTAATTTTGAAAAATTTGATTACATCCATTGCGATTTTTATTTTAGGTGAAGTACGATGCATTTCAATTTGGGAGACCGTTCGAGATCTGGAACGATCCCTACCTCATTCATATTTATCATCAATTATGGTCATGGTCACTCGGTCAGTGTTTAGAAATAAATTACCTAATCCGAAAAAAAAAATCTAGCCGTATGCGAAACGTGGAAAAGCCAATTTGTAAGTAATCTCGTGTCAATTTTTTCAGTACAAGACTAGTTAGGTATATATTTCTTGACCTCAATTTGCTAATCATTAGTTCATGATCTCGAGATAGATTTAGCCCTTATAGTTTTTTTCATCAACTATTGTCTGCTACTGAACAATAACCTCATCTAATAAGTTTTTTCTTCCTAATTTTGACATTAATTTCCCAGCTTCAACCCCTCTTCTTTCATTGGCCATTTTTTCCTTTTATAGGAACATTTAATACAGGTACCGTAACCATATTTTTATTTCTTCTGATCTCACACTCATAGGAAGTCTCAGCTTTGTCAATCTTTCTATATTTTTAAGGTGCACAGATTTTTGTAATTATTATTTTTTTGAATAAAATTCAATTATTTTGGTAAAATGTATTCATTTTTTTGATAAAATTTTCATTATCTTTGGAGTAAAATGTATTCGTTATCGTAACTTCCTTTTTCCCGTGTAGATAATGTACTTAGGTCCTATAATTTGAGCAGAAACAATTCAGTTATGAAAATGCATATAAAAAGTATCAAGTTAAAAAGTTGAAAGATTCATCTTGAGTATTCCAACCTTTAATGAACGTTGTTTCATGGAGAGAAGAATTTGTTTTTAAAAGTAAAATTGATATTTACTCGATCTTAATTTGAATTAGTCAAATTGACTGATTCAAGTCGACAAAATTGAATCACTGTAGTAATCAGTGAAAAATTTACTGATTCAATCGGTGCGATTTTATTTTTACTATGATTCAATAATGAAAATTCACTCATTAAATCAATGAATTTTGCCTGATTTTAAATCATTCAATTAATTTTCACTGCTTAAATGACCAGATATTTGAAATTCTCTCCGGCACTTTTCAGAATAATACATATGTAGCTCTGCTTAGTTATGAATTTTTCGTAATAATTGATATCTAGGAAAATCAACTTTTAATTTCTGTAAATGATCGATGAATAAATATAATCTATTTCTCCTCAGTAATTATCTATTCAATCCCCCTTAACAAATTTCAAAAGGCTTTATCTGCTTTATCCGATTAAGTTTAGGTACATTTTTCGTTTTTTTAAATCGTCCGCAGCCGAAAAATCCCTCCAACTTTGACTTCAGCATCTGAATATCGTACGTGTGTTGTAATAATTGAAGGAATATTATTTATCTTTATTTTATTTAAAAGATTTATGAATTTTTATATATTTTTTTTTTTAGTATATTTTATGGTATAAAAATTTATTATTATTATTTAATATTTAATAATTTAATTATCTAAGAAAATCAGCTTTTAATTTCTGTAAATGATCGATGAATAAATATAATCTATTTCTCCTCAGTAATATTCAAATCCCCTTATCAAATTTCAAAAGGTTTACACATTCTTCGTTTTTTAAAATCGTCCGCAGCCGAAAAATCCCTCTAACTTTGACTTCAGCATCTGAATATGGTACGTGTGTCGTAATAATTGAAGGAATATTATTTATATCTTTATTTTATTTAAAAGATTTATGAATTTTTATAATTTTTTTTTTTAGTATATTTTATGGTATAAAAATTTATTATTATTATTATTTAATATTTAATAATTTAATTATCTAAGAAAATCAGCTTTTAATTTCTGTAAATGATCGATGAATAAATATAATCTATTTCTCCTCAGTAATATTCAAATCCCCTTATCAAATTTCAAAAGGTTTACATTCTTCGTTTTTTAAAATCGTCCGCAGCCGAAAAATCCCTCTAACTTTGACTTCAGCATCTGACTATCGTACGTGTGTGATGGTTGTTTAAAGTTTGTGTAGTAAAAAAATCGATTGACCATGTTGTTTCAAGCGATTTTAATGTTTAACTTCATATTAGTGACCTCGATCGACTTTTCATTTTTCTTTCGAAACTCGATTATCCGAAGAAAGAAAAGTACCTAAGTAAAGCAAGAAAAGTAAGTAAAGCAATGTTTTTTGAACTTTTTTAAAAAAATTTAATATCGTGTCTATTAGTCTAAATTACCAATAATAAAATTAATTCGTAGCGTCAAGTAGTGAGGCGCGTTAGGCGAGCGCCTGAAAATTTATTAATTGAAAAGGTAATTTTTCACTGATTGGCAGCTGTGATGAATAGGATAAAAACCTCCGGACCAAAAAATCTTTTTTCACTTTTTTGGCTCAATCCATGTTAAATACCCCTAAAAGCCGACTGAAAATGATTTTTCATGCCTTGTAAGAAATTTTTTGATTGCGAATGAGAAAAGGGACTTCTCGACCAAAAAATTACCTCCCGATCAAAATTACGTTTCAATCTTTTAAAAAAAAGATAAAAATCGTGAAATCTCGTATGTATTTTCTGTATTAATTTCGAATAATTTGAGTACCGTTTTCCCAAACTGAGCTAACTTGCAAAAAGTGATTTTTCAGGAAACACAAAAAACTGTCCATAGAAAAGAGTAATAATTTTTTGAAGCTGGTAAAAAGACTAATGTAAGGAGGCTACCTTTCGACATCATGTGGCCTAGGTAGAATTTCAAAATTTTCGAGTGTGGCGCCATGAGAATCGGAAGAAAATGAAAAATAACGAAGTTGGCTCAGTTTGGAAAAACGAAAAAGCATATTTTGTCTCTGAGCGCCACACAACTCGCACAAGTATCGGATTTTTTTAAGTCACTCACGTATGGATGGTAGGAGAACACTTTCCAGCAAAGAAAAAATATATTCAATTCCCTGTACTGAAATTATAACGATTTTCGAGGATTTTCGCAACTCAGAACGGTTTTGGTCACAGAACAACGCAAGTAACACAGGTAGCGAAATCTTGTTAATGCCATCTGGTGGCAGTGTATTTCAACTACCCGAATCCGTCAAAAGGTCAAAAACGCCAAAAAAAAGTTAGCTCAGTTTGGAAAAACGGTACTCATTTGAATAAATGCTTTATTTTCATTTCGAGAGAAAGTGCGTCGCAATGAAAATGGCCGTTCGAAAAATACACTTGAAACCAATATTTTCATGTAAATAATTCAAAATATTGACCATAAATTAGCTTTTTCATACATTTTTATTACATACATAATTATTATAAAATAATATTTAGGGGTAATTTTGTCCAAAAGTATCTCATAACATACAACGAATATATATATGTCGTTTTCTACCTCAACAAGTGAACTTCCCCCCAAAAATGACACCATTCATTCAATTCATTTCGAAGTCGAAAGATTTGGAAATTTCAGACGAATCGTTTCACCAATATTTCACCCGATTGAAAATTCTCTTGGAAATTCATTCAAGTACCTAATTTCCATCCAGCTAGAAATCTGCCTGAATAGGTAAATTATGCAAATGCATCTTTCTCCAATCTTAATTTTTCATCATCCATTGAAATTTCAGCTCACAAAATTCGAAAAATCTGTAAACTGGATTTAAACACGTACCTAAATCCGGGATCTAACGATTTAAACAGAGAAATTTCTCAATACTAGACATACCCAATAGGGGGGAGGGGCGGCGAAAATTTTTTCGATTTTCAAAAACATACCCCCGTAAAAGTTGTCGGTTGATGAGACTTGAAAAAAAAAATCAAAATCAATTCATGTCTTCCGATCGCGCATTGGCATTAAAATTTTCAAAAATTGGCAAAAATTCAATATTTTTAAAAATTTTGGAAAATTTTGAAAAATATTTGAAATTTATTTAAATTGGTTTTAGAACTTATCTAGTGACTATTCAAAACAAAAAGCAGAATTTTTTGAAAAAAATTCGTGCTTTAGTGTATGTACTTACACCTTTTTTAAATTTCTGCTATTTCTTCATGCGCATGAAGAAAAATCAAAAAAAAAAATTATAAAACGTTGATTTTTTCAAAAAAAAGGTGTTTTTCGGTCTGTAGTCACTAAATAAGCTGTAAAATTGATTTTATTCAATTTTTAATTTTTTCAAAATTTTTTAATTTTGAATTTTTGCTAATTTTTGAAAATATTAACGCCAATGCGCGATCGGAAGATATGAATCGATTTTGATTTTTTTTTTTTATTCTTCAAGTCTCATCAGCCAACAACTTTCGCAGGAGGTATGTTTTTGAAAATCGAAAATATTTCGGTCCACCCCAATACCCAACCTTGGATAAAATTCGAGTTCGGTTCACGCTTTTGTACAACGCGGCCCAGATTGACGAAAATTTCACATTTTCATTGCCGATCGTAAAATCAAATTAAAAGAATCAAAATACGTTTATTAAACGTAGCTCTTTTGTACGCATTAATAAATCTTATGACATCCGAATCTCCTGTACAATAATAAAATGATAAACGCACAATGCTCCCGTATACTCCCAACATAAAAAATTTAATAACGAAATTCCATATATATAAAAATGGTACACCAAGGAGGGAACAGCAAGAGGTACGCTACGTACGTTTCCATTTAATATCTCATTTTATGAAATTCTTAATAAAGTCGAAGCTCGAGTGGGTACCGAAAAAATACGCGTATAAAAAGGTGCATTGCGTTAGGTAATTAAACACGATTAAAAGTTTATCGACGAGGTACCATTTATAGATCGGATTATTCCGCTATTCTGTGTGTTTTGGAATGAAAACACACAACTATAAAGTACGTCTAGGGGCTTATTTTGTATATTTACCGAAATACCTACCGAAGCTGCGAACGTATATGTAAGATATTGCAGTAACGGTGAAAAACATGTAACATTTGTCGTAAATTTGGTCACCGTTGCGTGTAAAATATGTTGAATCTTGATTGTAGCAACATTAAGTAAATGTGATAAGAAAGTATCACGCCTATATATTTTTTTTCTTACCAGATAAAGTGTTTTTCCGGCATTTACCAAAGGTAATTTACACCGGACAGCGTGAAGATATGTGCCAAGTTTTATGAAAAAAAATTTCACCGAAACTTTTCTCCAGTTTGGCTTTTTCCCTCCCAGCCGACTTTTTGTGTAAATATCGAGTACTCATTACTCGAGGATTTTTATATTCTTACATTCGGGCACGAGTTTAAAATATAATAAAATTTGAATTACCGAACATTAAGTGACATAAAATTACGAGGAAGATTAAAATAAAAAATGTGGAGGAAAAAAACGGACTAAATAATACCGACGACGAATATTAATAGACCGTTAACGCAATTTAGTTTAACATTTAATGGCTTATAAACAACATCGAGTATTTTCTCTGCAGCTACTTTCCAATGAAAAAGTACGTAAGAAAAAAAAATTAGGAATTTAAAAGGATATTTTTTATGACACCTCGTATATATGCTAATTTTATACTCGTCTACGCAGCCATTACATGGTATAAATGTTTCGATTTCGATCATACAACGTTTCCTGGATAGAAATGCCGGTGCTGAGGTTTTCTCAGTCGCGAATGTATTGATCTTTGGGTTTCGTTAGGTGTAATTTCAGATGGTATTAGAAATGAAAATTTTTGAGAAGTCGCGAACAATGAAATAGAAAAAGGACTTCGCATGGAGGCATATGTATTATTTTATGAAGAGGAGAATTGGATTTGATAAGAATCTTGAATTATGAAATTTTGAACAGGAAAATACCAATGAATCCGCTTTTGTCAAAAAATACACTTTTTTGTATATAGCTCAACAGAACCGTAAGATGAACATTTACGCTTGCGAATAGTTGATAACTTTATGGTCCTTGCTATCATCAGATATGTACTCACATCCCTTGTCTTTAAATATCTAAGTACAATAGGTACCAGTATATAAAAGTTGGCAAACTCTTCTTAAAATTAGTAGGTCTAGGTACCTAGTTGCGAATTGGACCAAAAAAAATTTTGGGGGAAAACATCTTATTTTCATAAATTACAAAATCAAACTCTCAAACTTTGAAATTATTTGCTATTTTAGAATTTTCAAAAACTAAGGCCTCGTTACGCCCGACCATATTTCATCTTTTATCCTACAAAAGTAATTATTTTTTTCGTACTTTTACCAAAAATTATTGCAACGTAATTTTATTAGATCTTTTTTTCGTATTTTTGATGTTAGAAAATCAAGCAGTTTAAAATCTATTGCATCATTATGCTCAAGCCTCATTTCATTTCTCCTTCAATATAAATACCTAGGTAAGTAAAATTGACAAATTATTTATCTAAGATTATTCATCCTGTAAAATATTGCTTTGAAGCTGGCTTTGCTCAAAACAATTGAAGAATTTTGTAAGCGTTTTCAATTAAATACGATAAAATTAGTGATAGATTTTTAAAACATGATAAGAAATTTAAAAATCGTAGAGAAAGCCTGCAACTTTAAGCTATGTGTTTTTAACGCGGATTTTGCATAATCCGGATTAGGATTCGGGAAATCCACTAAAAATCCTATTTCATAAATACAAAATTAGATATTGATTAAATATGTACTTGTTCGTTAGATCGGATTTTGAACAGATTCAGATTATTGAAAATCCATAATCTGCTAGGGTAGTAGCTTCCAAATGGATTTTGGATTTCAATAACCACAGGAATGACTTTTTAAATTTTTAAGGGAAAATTGATAAGGATAAAGTTTTTTTTTCGAATGATGTTGAAATTTATTTCTAATTTTTTAACTCACAAAAAAAGTCACCTTCGCTCATCAAATTATGCGTGTGCTTGATTACAAAATGAAACGCCCAAGATCTTGCTAAAATTTTGGGTTTGGATTATCCACCATCAGGTTACGATGGATTCAGGCAAAACCGTTTTGAAAAAAAAAAAAGATTTTTATTTACTTCAAAAATGGCTTATTCATTTTGAATTTAGCATCTAATACGAAACCAATTCAAATTTCATTTTATTATTGGATAATTTTTTTTTCAATATTTTTGATGTGTCGTCCTTTTTTAAAATGTTCAATAGATCTCGAAAATATAAAATACAAACATTTTTCAAAAATCGAGCCAAAAATTCTGAGATTTCGCTCATTCAATATTCGGACTTCGGGTAAGTACATCTCTGCACTCTTCACAATACCATTTTAGGAAACTAAATCAGGAAACATTTCATTTTAATCAAGGATTTTCGATTTTTTGGTCCCAAAAAATATTACCTTGATATCGAAAGAAAGGAACGAACGAAATTATGAGTAAGTATTCAAGCGGTTATGGATAAAATGTAAAAGTATAAGGGTAAGGGTACCGAATATGGACCGGTGGCTTATCTCGTCCGTTAATGATGCAATCTTTGGGGAAAAAAATGTATCTTGTTCATTTTTCACAGAGAAACACAATGAGACCAAAATCAAAGCCCAAAAGCCAAAATTCGCGGAGTTACAGCCAAAATAAGATTTTGCACTACGAAAACTTTTTTTCAATCATAATTTCGATTGACAATGTGATAAGTTTAAATAACGTAAAGGAATGTGGTTTTAATTTTAATTTATAGTCGAAAGTCGTAAGATTTAAGTGTGCTAATCAGTTTTAGATTATATCTACGGTAAGTTGAGTAATAATTTTTCTAAAAAAAAGTTATGAGGTGTCCTAATATGGACCACCGGGGAATTTGACATTGTTTACATTTGAAAAAGTTGAAAAATTTGAAATTAACAGTGAAATGATTCTTTAGAAGCTAGTTCAATCAGAAAATTTGTGATAACCCCCCCCCCCCTTAAAAAATTTAGTGAGCCAGAATAAATTCATTTAAAAAATTGTCAATCACATTTTCTGTCTACCTTCAACATAAAATTCAGTTACTTAGTTCAAAATCCAGAATAAACACACAGTAAAAAAAAAGAGCATTGTGGGAGGATTTCATAAAGTTTTATCGATGTAGGCTTTCCAAGCAATGACTTTTTTTACGATTTTTTACCCATTATTTTCGTTTTTTTCGACCGGTCCATATTAGGAACCCAAAATTTCGATTTCTGTTTTTGACACTTTTTGGGAAACCCTGTTTTTGGTCCACTTAAACTCAACGGTGGGGGGTGAAATTTTGGGGAATTAAACTAGATAGATGTGGCTACATTTTGAGCCATTTACCTCATTCCTACCTCACTCCTAGCGGCGTAGGCACTTTAAAACAAAAATGCGGTCCATATTAGGGACTCTTACCCTTAGACTGTCTATAGTGGAAGGCAGTTAAGTAAGTAACCTTTTTTTTTCAATAGCGCTGGATTGGTTAGGGAATTTTCTGTCGGTGAATAAAGCTAAAGCATTAAACACGAGAGTTTGGGTATAGACATAGAGCCTACCCGTAAGAGCACTCTCTTAATTTGAATCAGTCAAAAATGCCTAAATTGACTGATGAAATAGAGGAAATCAAGTCACTGATAATCAGTCAAATTCCACTGATTCCCCAGTTAATCGGCGTCGTTTTACTGCCAATCAGTGAAGAATGACAGATTCAATACTTGGTGAATTTTGATTGTTGAATCAGTGAAACTGAAAATTAGTTGACTGATTGAAATCAGTAAAAATTTACTGATTCAAATCAGTGAATTTTCATTATTGAATCAGTGAAATTTTATTTTTACCAATTCAGTAATGAAAATTCACCGATTAAAACAGTTATTTTTTTACCGATTCCTACAGTGACTTGATTTTGTCGATTTTAATCAGTCAATTTTGACTTAGGTATTCAAATTAAGAGAGTAAAAAATTGGTTATTAATTTGATATTGATTTTTAGACCTTTATAGAAGTGTAGTAGAATCAAGAGGAAACCGTGACTCAAAAACCAATTTTTGACATCTTAAGGGTAGATTCTTTATCCAGGCTGATATCAATTCGGATTTAAACAAAGAAAAATTTAAAAATTGAAGGATTTTTGGAACAGACAATAGATAATACGTGATCTTTCAGACAGAAACCAACCATTCATCGGTCCGAAAAAAAATTAAAAAAAAAAAGTTTCCCAGTCAGTCCAAAACAATGATTATTATTATTTTGTTTTGGATTGATTGGGAAACTTTTTTTTAAATTTTCATTTCGGACACGATGCGATGGTCAGTTTCTTCCTGGAAGGTCACATATTCTCGAAATTTGAATTAGTCAAATTTAGTAAAATTCCAATTTTTCAAATCAGGGGAATAAATTTAGCTGAGTCTAAAAAAAATTTTTGTGAAAAAAGCTCGACTCAGATTGACTTTTTTGACTTTTTTGACTCTCCTCCCGCTTGCGTATTCGTTTTAAAAGAAATTTCAAGCACTTTTTTGGGCCTCCTTCGGAAATACTCTTTTTTTTACAAGAAATTTTTAATATTTATACATGGGAAATTAAATTTTTATGATTTTTGAAATTGTTGAAAAAAAGCTCGACTTGTTGAGAAGAGAAGAGTTACATTTGGATAGGTAAACTGGTAAAGATACATATTCCAGCGTCTTGTAAATCAGTAAAAAAAAAGCTTGACTTTTCAGGACCGTCCGACTTATCAGACAGCTTAACCTGTTAGCCAACCTGTCCACTATTTTTTCAATCAAAATTACTGATCTCATTGGTTGCTTCAATTGTCCGCTTAATTTGTAATGATAATACGCTGTTGTGATCTGTTGTAATTAGGGATTCGAATAAATTTTATATTTTGAATTATAGTGATGTATGAAGTAGATCAATAATCAAAATGAAATACTATGTACGGTCAGAGATGAGCTCGGATGATCCGACACTCGGTTACACTCGGTTGCCGGTTGGTATCCGAAACAACCGTTTGGTTGTTTCAGATATTTTTCGGTTGTCGATTGTTCGGTTAGGTATCATTTCGGTTGTCGAATGTTCGGATAATACTCGGTTGTAACCAAATATTATCCGATAAAATTTTTTGAAATTACAAAAAATTTATTATTTCTGTTTGCTAACCAATTAAATTTATTTTCATTAAATTTTTTGAAAAGAAAAATTTACCGAAACAAATAACTGGTTAGGAGAAATTTGCCTTTTTAAAAGGTGTCTTTCTCAATATGAACAGACGTCCCTCATTGTTTTTGTTCGTTTCTCATTTTTTAACTTGAGTGAAGATATGTACTTATTTATAATTTTTTGTCTCCTCGTTAATCAGAAAATTTATTGTGCGGTTGTTCTTCGGATATAACCGTCGGTTGTTTTTCGGTTATAAATGTATCCGACCATATCCGACAACCGAGTGTCGGTTGTCGGTTATTCAAGTTCGGATAAAGTATCCGAAATGTCTCAATTGTAACCGAGCAACCGAAAACGTGTATCCGAGGTCATCTCTGATCTCTAAACGGTACTGATCTGATACTGAGACAGCTAGTTTATTTGTGTAAGTAGTTTTATCCGAATATTTCGCTGATAGTATGCAGTGGGCAATGGATATTATAGATGTACTAATTATTTTTAAATTATTTTATTATTTTGCATACACCACATCGAACGATATGCAAAGAGTTTGCGAATATCGCAGAAATAAGAGTTCAAAATTATGTCACCGACACTTCATTGCAGCAGATAAATGTATTCCACCGAGCAACAAAGTGGGAATGCTAAACATCCCCAGAAAAATAAATTCAGCAGACGAAAACGAATTAGAGCCAATGCGCAATGCTATTCCTTCAATAAAATTCAATGAAGGGTACGCTGAAAAAAACGAAATTACCAAAATCGATACATTTCATCTTTTATCCAAAATTAATTTCATTCAAAAAAAAAAATTGACAAGAAAACTATATGTAACGGGTCCCCAATCTACAAAATTGGCGAAATCTATGCTAAAAAAAAAATAATATTTACCTATCAAAATTAAAAAAAAATAGAATAAAATTTATTACGAAATTTGATAAAATTTATGGCATTGAAATAAAGTTTACCTTTCGCAATTAATATCATTATTTCAGAATAAATTTTACCTATACCAACTTGCATCAAGATACTCATAATCAGGGAGCGGATAAAAATGCGGTTAAAATGGGCAAAATATGCGCTTAAATATGCGCTAAAAAACTCCAAAATATGCCCTAAAAACGTAAAAATATGCGATAACGATATGGGTGTCTATTTAAAGGGCGTAAAGAGCTGAATCTAGTTCTAACCTTTAAAGCCTGAGAATGGGATAAAAACGATCGATCAAACCATTTATTTAATTAAATGAGTGAAAATCACAAAATTTTGGCGAAATCCGACGCAGAGAACGAAGGTTGAAGACCTTGATGAAAAAATATGATTTTTTTTTCAACTTTGAAGTAAAAAAAATCCTTTTTTTTCAACTTTGAAGTAAAGAAAAAATCCTTTTTTTTTTCAACGCATGTGTGAAAAATATTTTTAAAATGTGTATTTTTTTCGATTTTTAAAAATGAAATACTGGAAATTACCAAAATATGCGCTAAAAATGAGAAAATGGAGAAAATATGCTCTAAAACAGTAAAATATTCGCTAAAAATGGCCAAAATATGCAAAATAATGCGTTTAGAGGGAAAATATGCAAAATATGCGGTAACAAATATGGCTCATTTTGTTCAGAAAGACTTGAAACGTAAAAATAGCTTACATATGCCTTACTCAAAACAGAAAAACATGTTTTTACATTAAAATCCGCTCCCTGCTCATAATTTTCTAAAAATAATATGGATTTTTACGTTTGATTTTGTACGAATTCCAGGCAACTTTCAGTTGTTTTTCGTAATTTCCTAGTCGATCGTACTTACCTACATAAGTGAAAAAAAGCGATATTTTTTTTTGCTAAACTCATAAGTAAGAAACAAAAAAAACGCATTTTTATAACAAATTCCATATAAAAAAATCTCGTCGAGATTCCTGAGCCCATCTCCCTTTCTCAGTGCGTTCATGATTTTCTGAAAATTTTCGGTGTGAGATATTTTTGATTCGTTCACTGTACGTTCCTATGCGTTATTTTTAATCAACTTGGGTAATTTGTAGAGAAGAGTCTCGATCAACGTTGACTAATTTCAACCAAATCTGTCCAATTTCCACCCGACTGCTGATTTTTTGCTATCACGAAGTTTGAACACACCAACATTCATCTTCATCGAATCAATAAAATGAGGAAAAATTCCTCGACTGAAACTGAAACTTCTACACACTAAACACAGTTCACCAAAACACCACCATTTGGCATCATTCGTCTCGAACGATTCGACAATTAAAACAGCACGTACGACTACCACGATGAAAATTCAGCCTACCGACAAACATTGCAGACCAAATTAACGTAGATCAATATAAGTTGCAGTTGCATCGATTCGACGATGAGAAATAACACACGTTGGGCACAGGGCGACGAGGAAGACTGGGGGCGCGACGCCGATGGTGATTGTCACCATGAGCGAGGTTTCGGTGCAACGTTGATTAATCCGCACGACGCGACGCCCGACGTTCCGGTAACCTAACCAGCTCGTTTATCGTGGCTAATAAAAAATGCTGCGGAATTTTGCAGTCGTTTATAAATTACTGCAATTACACGGTATATGGAATTGCATTCCTATTACAAGCTCGACGAATTATTTAAGGGTAGTAGATTTTAACGAAATTAGTCTCTCGGTTGCGTACGTAGAGGTAGCTGATGATGAAGGGATGGCGAGGGCGCGATGGTCGTGATACACCTACGATATATTATGTAAACACGTTAAAAATTAATTTATTTCTAAGGTCGAGACGCACCTAAAACGTATGACGAAAAGGAAACGTTGCGGTTTTTATCTAGCACACAGTGTTGTCTTACACCAGGCTCATTCCATGTCAACTCACCCAGCTTTAGACGTTAGGTCCACCGATTTTGCTCAAAAATTTTTTACGAGTTCCCCTCGATGACCTAATGAAGGAATCACCATTATTTTGATCCTAACTACCCCGGGGGTGGGGGGGGGTGGCCCTTGTAATTTTCGTATCATCGGGATTTTTTGTGAAACGGCTCAACTTTGAAGGCGTATAGCTCGAAGTGGGTTTGGCGTAGAGCAAATTTGTTTACGCAGTTTTGTAGAGAATTTAAAGGAGATTCGAATTTGATAATCACATTTCGAAAAGTTCAAAGTTGAACTTTTGAAATGAAAGTTCAACTTTCGTGATGAATACATCATACGCAGGCCCCCATTTAAAAATCTGAAAAAATTGCTATGAGTAGTATTTTTTATGCTCCTTTTTCAACCTACGAATTTTCAAAATGGGATCTCAAGACTCTGGGGGTACTAGGGGTCCCCAATTTTGACCAAAATTCAAAAAGTAAAACTCATGAAACATGTCGATTTCTACTGATTCGAAGGCGCTGAATTCGAATATGCATTCAGTTTTTTCATCCGACCCTCTGAGCCCCCCTATTGACCCCCCAAATAGGGTCAAAATTCAAAAAAATGGAAAATTACGTGTGACCAGTCGTTTGTAAGGTTTTTGGGGTCGCTGATTTCGAATATGTGGTTTTTTTTGCGATTCGACCCTTTGAGGCCCCTCAGCCCTCCCCATTTTGAGAAAAAGCATGTAAGAAGTGAAAATATCGTTTGGGGTATCGATTTCTGCTGATTCGAAGGCGCTGAGTTCAAATATGTATTCAGTTTTACGTCCGACTTTCGGGAACCCCTATCAGCCTTCCGATGGGGTCAAAATTTAAAAAAAGCAAAAGGGGCTGATAGGGGTTCCCGAGGGGTCGAACGAAAAAACTGAATACATATTCGAACTCAGCGCCTTCGAATCAGCAGAAATCGATACCCCAAACGATATTTTCACTTCTTACATGCTTTTCTCAAAATGGGGAGGGGGCTGAGGGGCCTCAAAGGGTCGAATCGCAAAAATAACCACATATTCGAAATCAGCGACCCCAAAAACCTTACAAACGACTGGTCACACGTAATTTTCCATTTTTTTGAATTTTGACCCTATTTGGGGGGCCAATAGGGGGGCTCAGAGAGGTCGGATGAAAAAACTGAATGCATATTCGAATTCAGCGCCTTCGAATCAGTAGAAATCGACATGTTTCATGAGTTTTTACTTTTTTTTTAATTTTGGTCAAAATTGGGGACCCCTGGTACCCCCAGGGGTCTTGAGATCCCATTTTGAAAATTCGTAGGTTGAAAAGGGCATAAAAAATACTACTCATAGCAATTTTTTCAGATTTTTAAATGGGGGCCTGCGTATGATGTATTCATCACGAAAGTTGAACTTTCATTTCAAAAGTTCAACTTTGAACTTTTCGAAATGTGATTATCAAATTCGAATCTCCTTTCAATTCTCTACAAAACTGCGTAAACAAATTTGCTCTACGCCAAACCCACTTCTAGCTATACGCCTTCAAAGTTGAACCGTTTCACAAAAAATCCCGATGATACGAAAATTACAAGGGCTACCCCCCCCCCCCCCGGGGTAGTTAGGATCAAAATAATGGTGATTCCTTCATTAGGTCATCGAGGGGAACTCGTAAAAAAATTTTGAGCAAAATCGGTGGACCTAACGTCAAAAGCTGGGTGAGTTGACATGGAATGAGCCACCAAACATATCCCAATGTAGGGCAGGGAGGCAGGAACAGAACCTAGATATGTAGGAAAAGGGTTTCTATTGCATTACCCTATAAGTAAAGACAGCGAGACAATCGCGCGTGGACATGAAATACAGCCATCGTTTCTAACTACATTCAGAGCCGACAAAGTAAATTTTTTTCAAACAATGTACAGAAATAGGAAATTTTACATAATACTGCCTTTTTCTCAACTCTTTTAAAATTTTTTCAGAATAATTTTTACTGCACTCAAAAGGTTATCTACTAAGTAAGTATAGCCATAGCTATTTTTTTCCTTTCAAAGAAAAAATATATACTTATTTACTCAAAAAATTCACTCAAAACTCAAATTATAAGTTCTAGAGTTTTCTTAAAATTTTATCCATCAGTTTTGCAACATTGACTTGAACTCGAATTCGGTGGATTTTCTTTGAATAGAAAAAACTCAGAAAAAGACCAATCCAAATAGAAATTATTAAGCTTCCTCCCCTTTTCTCTAATGAGCCAATTTTGAATCGTGCTAGAAAATTGTTTGAATTCTTGAAGGGGGATTCAATGGTCTTCTTAAAAATTTAAATGTGAAATTTAAATGGAGCAAGATTGACAGTGAAAAAGTGGGTTTCCGAATGGGGGGGGGCATAATAGTCTGGCAAAATGGTATCTTCAATCACGGCAGTGAGGAGTTGAACCGGAATCACTTGTGAATGACAATTTTCGGGTGAAAGAGAATCAAATATACTCTGGGGAAGGGGGGAGGAGGAGGTCCTAAAATTTCCCAACCAATTTTCTGAAAATTTCCAACTATTTTTCATGTTTTCCAGAA